>ML816162.1:0-19820 GCA_009831015.1 Picea engelmannii | reverse complement strand
AAGCACACAAAGGAATGTAATCCATCTTTCTTGTCATACATTCAAATTTGGTTGATCAAATAAATATTTCAAGCTACAATGATCTATTCTCAACACAAATCTTTTACCCATCAAGTAGTGCCTTCACATTTTCAAAGCACAGACGACAAAAATAAGTTATAAGTTATGAGTGGCCTAATATATCTCATACTCTTTTATCTTTCAATATTCATAGTACACAACATGATCATTTGATGCGAGGATTCCACTGATTCCTTCAATAAAAACATCCATGTGTACAAAAAAATCTTCATATGATTTTTAATTTTTAGGATTGGTGCACTTGTAAGGACTTTCTTTAGCAATGAAATATATTCCTCACACTGTTGTGTCCTTTCAAACTTCATACCTTTTTTTCTAAAGGGAGGTGATTGGATATGCAATTCAAGAAAATCCTTGTATGAACCTTATGTAGTACCCAAAAATACCAGTAAATGATCTTATTTCATAAACATTCTTTGGAGTGGGTCAATCCATTATGGATTTAATCTTCTTTGGATCCACAACTATCCCTTTCTTGGAAATGATATGCCCCAAATACTAATCTCTTTTTTATAAAAATCACACTTCCTTAGTTTGGCATATAATTGATGTTCTCTCAATACTTTCATAACTAAACACAAGTGTTCTTTATGTACCTTTGATGATTTATAATAAATTAAAATGTCATTGATGAAAACAATAATGAACTTACCTACATACTTATGAAACATGCAATTCATAAGACCCATGAATGTAGTTAGTGTATTTGTTAAGCCAAAGGGCACCACTGCAAACTCATAGTGCTCATATCTTGATCTAAATCTTGACTTGGTGATAACCTAATCTAAAATCAATCTTTGAGAAGACCTTTTCCCCTCTCATTTGTTCAAGTAAATCATATACTCTATGTAGATGGTACTTATTCTTGATAGTGATTTAATTAAGTTGTTTGTAGTCAATATAAATTTTGAATGTCCCATCCTTATTCTCAAAAAACAAGAATAGTTCTCCCCAATGTGAGACATTTGGATGAATATATCCCTTGGCTAATAATTCTCACAATTGCATGTTCAACACTTCTAAATTTGGGTGACTCATTTGGTAGAAATGATAGCATACTATGAGGATACAAGGAGCAATACCTTCTTTATCCAATTGATAAATCTTAAGCAAAAGGGTTCAGTTACAGAGCACATTGAGAACTTCCAAAGGTTCAATATAAAGGTAACATATATTCCATATGAGCACCTTATTGATGTGTTCATAGGAAATTTAAAGGATAAAATTCAACATGAGGTTCACCTTTGGGAACCCAAATCATTGGAGAATGCATTCAGGGTGGCAAGAAATGTTGAAAGTAAAAATATGGATATGGCCACTAGAAGGACCACTCCTAACATCTATCAAGAGAATAATGTTCCATCTTCTAAAACACCTCAACCTACAAGGTTGACACCTCAACAATTGGAGGAAAGAAAAGAAAAATGTTTATTCTTTAATTGTGACAACAAGTAGAGTAAGGGACATAAGTGTTGTGAGGAGAAATTATTCTACATAGATTGTGAAGAGGAAGAAGAACAAGAACACGAACAATAACAATAACAAGAACCATCTCAAGATGAAAATGTAGAAGTGATTTCTTCTAAAGAGTTGACTCCCACAATATCATGTAATGCATTGGTTGGAATTAGCACTCCTCAAAACCTCAAGATCAAAGGATATATAAAAAAAAGAGAGGTAATAGTACTAATTGATTCTAGGAGTACTCATAATTTCATTCACTATAAATTATCCAAAGCTCTCAATTGATTTGTATATCCAGAGCCAGAGTTTCAAGTAATGATTGCAGATGGAGGAACTATCAATTACTCAGGAAAATGCAATAAGATCAATCTTACTATGCGGGAATATGTAATGAATATTCCAATGATTTCTATACCCATGGTGGTGCTAATGTCGTACTAGGAATCCAATGGTTACAATCATTAGGAACAATGAATTTTATTTTTCAAGAACTTTTCATGAAATTTTCAGTGGAAGGAAAAGAAATTGAGTTAAGGGGTATCAAAGGGAAACCCAGTAAGGTGATAATCTCTAATGGCATAAAAAAATTATTGAAAAATGGGAATCAAGGCATAATTGCACAACTCTGCTCACTAGATGTTCAAATATCTAAGCCATATATTCCCCTAGATCTCCAAGGGATGATTGATAAGAATTCCAAAGTATTTGAAGATATTCCCAAAGGTCTTCCACCCACTCGAAATCATGATCATGCTATTCACCTAAATCCTGGGAGTGTTCCTCCTAACATCAAGCCTTACATATACCCTTATGCCTAGAAGAGTGAAATTGAGTGTATGGTTGAAGAAATGTTAGAGTCTGGCATTATTAGACCTAGCCATAGTTCTTACTATGCATCGATGGTAATGGTACTCAAGAAAGATGGTTCATGGCATATGTGTCTAGATTATAGAGATCTCAACAAGATCATTATTAAAGATAAGTTTCCCATTCCCATCATTTATGAATTGTTAGATGAACTACGTGGAGAAATCTATTTCACAAATTTGGATCTTCGTTCAAGGTATCATCAGATTAGAATGAAGGAAGAAGATATCCCAAAAACAACATTCCAAACTCATGAAGGCCATTATTTATTTTTGGTCATACCTTTTGGCCTTACAAATGCACCTTCCACATTACAAGGGTTGATGAATTCCATTTTCAATCCCTTCATTCGAAAATTTGTGTTAGCATTTTTTGATGATATACTAATCTATAACAAGTCTTGGGAGGATCATGTGTGACATGTTGACAAGGTGCTAGAACTACTAAAGAAGCAATAACTATATTCCAAACCATCCAAATGTTTATTTGGGGTGAAGGAGGTAGAGTATATGGGTCATATTGTATCTCATGAAGGTGTCAAGGTAGACCCTAACAAGATTAAGGCCATGATGGACCGGTGGATTCCCAAAACACTAAACAATCTTAGAGGATTTTTGGGTTTGACATGTTACTACTGCAAGTTTGTTCGGAACTATGGAAGAATAACAACACCTTTAACGACATTAACTAAGAAGGATGCATTTTCATGGACTCTAGAGGAAACTCAAGATTTTGAACAACTTAAAGAGGTGATGTGCAAAGCTCATGTCTTGACCACACCAGAATTCACAAAAACCTTTATTGTGGAATGTGATTCCTCGGGAAATGGCATTGGTGTTTTTCTAATGCAAGAAGGAAGGCCCCTTGCTTTTGAAAGTCAGCCACTCAAGGGAAAGGACTTACACAAACCCATTTATGAGAAAGAAATGATGGAAATACTACATGCATTGAAGAAATGGAGCCCTTACCTAATAGGTAGGCACTTCAAGGTCAAAATAGATCATGATAGTCTTAAATACTTCTTGGAACAAAGACTATCTTCAAAAGAACAACAAAAATGGGTGACCAAGATATTGGGCTATGATTTTGAAATCATCTATAAAAAGGGAAGAAACATATTGTGGTAGATGCACTCTCAAGAAAGGATGAAGATGTTGAGGCCTTTCTCTGTGCTATCTCGATCATCCAACTTGATTGGATAATAGAAGCGAGGGATGAATGGAAGAATGACGAGAATGTGTGAAATCTCATTCAAAGGTTGCAACAAGATTCCAGTGCATCTGATACATTTAAATGGAAAAATGATTCACTATGGTACCAAGATTGCTTATATTTATGTAATAAATCTCCAACTCAAACAAAAGGTACTATTGGAATTGCACACCTCTCCGATAAGAGGGCAATCAATATTTTTGAAAACCTACAATAGGGTCAAGAAGGAATTTTTTTGGGATGGCCTTAAAACTGATGTTCAAAGGTTTGTGGTAGAATGTTTGGTTTTCCAACAAAATAAGGTGGAAACAATTAAGACCTCGAGTCTTTTACAACCATTAGCCATCCCAAGTCAGCGTTGGGAGGAAGTTTCCATGGATTTCATCACAGGGTTACCAAAGTCTGAAGGAAAGAGTGTCATCATGGTGATTGTTGATAGACTGACCAAGTACACACACTTTTTTGCACTCTCTCATCCCTTCAAATCCAATACAATTTCCACCGCATTCATGGAGACAGTTCAAAAGCTAAATGGAAGCCCAAAGATTATTTTAAGTGACAGAGATCCCATCTTCATTGGACATTTTTGGACAAAATTATTTTCTTGTTTGGGTACTCAATTGGCTCATAGCTCATCCTATCATCCTCAATTTGATGGACAAACCGAGATAATGAACAAATGTCTGGAATTCTACCTTCATTGCTTTGTCTCTGATAAACAAACACAATGGTTCAAATGGTTACCCTTGGAAAAATTATGGTATAACACTTCCTTTCATACTGCAACAAAAATGACACATTTTATGGCACTCTATGGATACCAACCTCCTTCAATCACTTCTTCTCTATAATAAAAATCTAAGGTTCAAGAAGTGAAAGATCACATCGAGCATCAACAACAAGTTCTCCAAATCTTAAAGGAAAACCTGACCATGACACAGAATCACATGAAACAACAAGCATATCAACATCATAGTGAAAGAAGTTTTGAAATAGGGGATTGGGTGTTTTTAATACTACAACTATAGAAATAGATTTCCCTCAAGAAAGCCAAGAAGGATAATAAATTATCACCAAAGTACTATGGCCGTTATAAGGTGTTGCAAAAGATCGGTACGATGGCATACAAATTGGATTTGCCTGCATCTTCACGAGTACACCCAGTTTTCCATGTTTCATGCTTATGAAAGGTTATAGGTAACAAGATCCCAGTTCAAACTATATTTCTAGAACTTGACGAAGAAGGAAAAATCATATTGGAGCCTAAAGCTATCACTGACACAAGAATTCACTAGCTGAGGAATAGATCCATTTTAGAGTATCTCATTAAGTGGAGGAAACTATCTGTTGAAGATTCCACTTGGGAAGATGAGTCTTTTAGATATAAGCATCCATAATTACTCAAGCGCTGCATACAACACTTGTTTGAAGGGGAGGGGCATGTTAAGCCCTAAATAGTGGCACATTTCCCCTTAATTAGGGCATATTACATTAGTAATGTTATTTTATTTATGTCGTCTTCGGTCCATTAGTTGTAATTGTACCTCCTAGTCTCCTATATATACCAAGGAGACCTTTTCATTTAGAATCATATTGTATTTGGAAATTTATGTGTTGTATAATGAGGTTGCCTCCTCGAAGAGGCTTATTATCTAAAATTCTCTCTTTTTCAAGGCGTTTAGTACTTATTCTGAGGTTTTTCTATGCTATCTTGATATTTGGTTCCTAACACATCATATAACCTAAGAGGTAAGACATTCAAATTTGCATAAGAAGAGATTCCATTCAACTCTAATTGAGAACTTGCTACTATCTCACTCACCTTAGTCTTGGTTCTACTATCTAGCTATACTAACCAGGGTTTTCTATGTTTACTTCGAATGAAATAACAATTTAATACAATCTTGGGAGTAACATAACTATTGGTAGAGCAAAGATCAATTAGAATTGAAATATCTTGAGTTGTGATCTTACCTTAAAATTCAATCACAATAGATTGATGATCGCTTGATGATCTAGTTCCATGCTATCTTCCAAGGTTAGTGTTGGTTGTGGAGCCTGATTATCTTCCTCATTCAGAGGTATTTGTTTTCAACCATGTTTATACCCCATGAATACTTTACACCCTGAAAGAATGTACACTCCTCCATGTAGGGGTGCAGGGGGGGTTCGGGGGCGAAGCCCCTGAAGGAAAAATTGCCTTGTAAATGTATATTGTAATTTCATAGTAAATCTGGACCATTCATTATAAGGTTGAAGATCTGACGGTAGAAGTTATGTTAGGTTTTTTTCCCTAGAATGAAACCCTCTTTTATGAGGGAAATGTACTATGGCTATGTATCATCACAAATATTGTATTTCGAGTGAGGAGACTGTGAGAGAAAGAAGAGGAAGTTATAGCAGGTGTGTTGTAGGTTGTATCCCTTCATTTTCTGGATAATAATAAAGGAAGGACCTGGAAATTTCTCTGGTGGACGTAGCCCACACTGGGTGAACCACATATATACATGTCTCTATTTTATTGTGTATCTTCTATGTTTTATTTCCGCATTTGTTTTTATTAAACGATCCCACCGTTACGACAACCAAACGACGTACAACATGCCAATTTTTTATTTTATTTTAAAGCTATGTTAGGAAAATTAAATGTCATAATAAATAATCAACATCATTGACACATCAATCACATATATTAATGAAAAAATAATAATGTATTAATAATCCAATACGACACATTTACGACACCTCGTCTCTACAAACCATGACACACACATTATTGTATTAACATATTCATTAACAACAACCCAACATCATTGCATTGTACCATTCATAACGATGCATAACAATACAATTCTTAAACATTCAATGCATCTCATAAGGACCATCATCATATATCACTAAGAAAACATATGATACCATAACGAATCATAAGGATCATAAAGATAATCACAAGAAACCCATAATATACTACCCGCCCAAACCTACCCTGTAAGGTTAGGACCTCCAAGACACAAGCAACACTCAAGCCCATGTTCCAATTGATTTTAACCATTTAAGGTATCAAGGCTGGCAACTACTTTGAGGAATAAGGAGGTGTCTACATCCCACTAACACAATCAATTCCAAAAACCAACTAGCTATATCAATAACATCAACTATAATCAATGACGCAATAGTGTTATAATAACCATTCACACAACACATAAGTTCCATGGAACAAGAGAATTAAATCCTAAATCAATCATACAACGACATAAGAGGAGGCACAAATAAAATCAACTTTATTTTATTTTCCAGGTGCAAAAACAACATCTATTTTATTCCAAACACGTGATTAACCCAACAATGAATTCAACACTAAAACAACATTTATTTCAAGGTGTGTGCGTGATCAAATTACCAGATTAACGTAAATCAACATCGTTCATTGTGCACATTTAGTCTTAATCACTTAATTAAGCATGCATCGTCGTTTTCAATGCGAGCAAATAATCTAATTATTTAATCACAACATAATCCACGACACAAGGTAGACATCTATTTTAACTGGCGCAAGAGATCATATATGCTTAATCAATCATAAGTCCTTGTTAATATAAAGCACAATATCATTCAACTTGTTTTTAACTAACGCAAGAGGTGATGAGGTCTTAGTCAATCTTATGTCAATCATTCTTTTAAAATAACAATAGAAATATAATTACTTAATTAGTCACCTCAACATTATATCATGGCGCTAGAGTAAGTTGGTTACTTTATCCATCATAAGTCGACATTAATTCCATCGAGCGCTAATAATCTAATTTCTTAATTGCTCATAATCAACATTAACTTAACCTTGAAAGATAACATAACAAAGTTTCGCTTAGAATTTAAATTGATAAAGCATATACCCAACAGATGGAAGGGACTGGGTGACGTTCATTATTGATGGCTCGATTGAAGTCTTCCAAAGATTAGTGTCATTCTGGACCATCACTAACAATGGCGTGGAAATAATTTCGACAAAAATCTCTTTAAAATATCAATCTAGAGTTCATGCTTACTAGCTTATGTAGATGGATGAGTTGGTTGCCAAGAGTGGAGGGTTACTTCCTCTTACCCTTATAGTCAAGGGTCTGGATCTACCTTCTAGCATAAGTTGAATCTTGAAAGTGTTGTTAGAAATTAAACAAAATTCTTCAAAGGGAGTCAATAAATATAGGCATAAGACAATCAAGATAATGGAGAAATGGACCCCATGAGTTGAAGGGAATTGTAGAGAGCATCTTATATCCTATCTAAATAGAGAACTCATCAATGAATAATCGATTAATAATCACTTATTTAGAATGGATCAATAATAAATTGTACTATTAAAGTAGGATACCCTATATCCCAAAATGATTAGAAGCATTATTTTTATTCTACTTAAATCTAGAATGGAACCTGTGAGTTCCCTTAAAGGCAGTAATCAATGATTAAAAATCCCCGAAAGGTCCTTCAATTCAAGCTTCAATGCCAACAATCTTATCCCGTCAATGTTCTCTTACTGAACATAAATCATAAGGGGAAAGAGTTTATATTATGTTTCAACATCAAACTCCATCATCGTTCTTTGTCTATGGATCAACAGATAATGCACACTGCATAGAGGAGAACCCAATGAACCTGCTGGGTAATAATGCAAAATCGCTATAAGCAAGGTAACATAAATACGCTGAATACTGAGGAAAATTCATTGTGCTTTTGAAATGGAATTCATTGTGTGGAAGGGAGGTAATCCCAAAACTTTTGCAGAGATTGCTTACCCCCAAAATGGAGACTGATAAGGAAAAATCACAACGATTAACTACCCCAACGGTTTGCATAGGTTCACGTCCCAATTGCAGAGGAAAGGACCGAAAACACAAGGAGATAGTGGGGAAAATTGTTGGGTACAAGTGGGAAGGTGCTAAGGGAAAAACCAAGTAAACATTTCAGAGGTAATAAGTTAAAACGCAGAGGTAACCAGGTCCAAATCACTGGTTGAATTTGGTGGTCACACACATATAGGATTTGGGTTAAAAGCCATGATAAATGCTCAAAATCGCAGAAGGAAAAGTGTAAAAGAGCTGGGCACCTCCAGGAAATTCTTCGATGGTTAAATTCGTGTCCCAATATTGTTTTGGTGCCCTCTACCATCAAATTCGTGGCAGCGAGGGTTAAATTTTCCGAGTACAAAAGCCAAAA
Source organism: Picea engelmannii (assembly GCA_009831015.1). NCBI lineage: Eukaryota > Viridiplantae > Streptophyta > Pinopsida > Pinales > Pinaceae > Picea > Picea engelmannii. The sequence continues at coordinate 10,985 of ML816162.1, read as the reverse complement.
AATAGAGATCTGGAAGGGGAAATTGTAGGGGTTCATGATACTCAGAAAATCACAAAAGAAGCATGCCAATGCAGAGCTCTCAAGGAATTTGCCCGAGGTTTAATTTACTCAAAAAAGCCGAAAAATGCATGCCAACACAGGGAAGCAGAAGGGTAAAACGCTAGGTTAACTACCCATTCCAGTCACTGAGAGAAAGAAAAAACTCTAAGTAAAGAGGTAAAACTCTGAGAATTTACTAATTTCTTGGGTGCGATCTCCCAATCCAATGCAACAATTTAGAATGATGGGAGAACATCTTAAAATAACACAGAGGTAAGTTTACTAGGTTGGGAGAAATGCATGCATAGGCGCAGAGAACAAAGTAAGACACATGGGTTTATTACTCAAATGTAGAATAAGTATGCCATCGCAGAGACAAGAAGAACACTAGGTGAAATGTTAAGCATACAAAATTAAAGCATCACATATTATTGTTAGAGTTAATGATGATCAATGAAAAGGATTTAGGATCCATACAAAATTTAAAAGACTATAGTACACATTAAAAGCTCAACAAATTTTACAATCACAACATAAATACCGTGTTGAGGAAAAGATATGAAATGATCTTACTCAAGCATTTTCAGATCTTGCTTGGCTAAAGAAATATAGAGGGGAATATCACCCTATATTTATAGCCATCAAAATTGGTATCCTAATTCACAAGTATTGTTCACAAGTGCTTAGGCTGGATTTTTTTATAAATAAAAGCTTGCTGAAAAATTCATTATTTATGTAATTTTCCGAACATAACAGATGTTGAAAAAAATATAGAGACAGAAGTAAAAAACACCAAGTCAATAATCAAAATAGATGAGACATAAAGCAATCATTTATTTCATTCCAATTCATCAAAAGAATCATTCTCGTTACAAAATTTTCTGAGGAAGTTTTGGACCAAAGTCAAACTTAGATGTCCTCGATGAAACATACACAAGGACCTCTGACAGAAAGTAAAAAATCGAACTTTAAAAGATGGATCAACTTTCCACATATTGATGCCCACTCGACTCTGCACAATAGCCTTTGTCAGTCATGAAATCTAATTCACAAACATACAAGTCTACACAGACTATAAAAAGATAGATCAACACCTCTGAAAAACAAGTGTCTGAATGATGTAATTCAGCCCTGAATCTTGCTGTCTACAATAGTACCCTGCTATCATAAAAAAAAATTAGGCTTCTAATGAATTAAGGAATGAATGAAAACTAAATTATCTCAACAAAACTCGAAGAGCAAACTTTAATATGCTTCTCCCTCTTATTCTCCCCTTGTTCCTCCTTTTCCTTTTTCCTTTAAGCAAATTAGAATTGGTTGAATCAGTTGAACTACTTCATTAGTTAAGTTAACTAAAACTCAACCAAATTTTTAGTTAAGGGGGAAAAGTAATAAAATCATAATAAGGGTTTTAAATAAATAATAACTATTACGTGGGACCCCTTGTGACTCCCTTTAGTTCTTTAACAATCATAACACAACTAGTTAATAAAAAAAAACATCTCTCCTTGTGACTCCCATCATCCCTTTCATATTTTGACAATTTATATCAATGATAATTGAAATTACTTCCAAAAATATATTAGCCATATATCCAAAAATAGTGTGTTGTCCAAAATTTCAGAAGTCAACTGTTCTCAACAATTAATAAATAAAAACTTAAAATCCATATTTTCCACTCTAGGAGGCAATCTTTCCCTTGTTGCTGCCGTCACATTTTGATCTCTTTTAATTTCCCTTAGGCTGTGTGGAGCCTTTAGGCATAATCTCACTGATCACATGAGATCAATCATCTCTCAAATGCATGTGGGAAGACACAGATTTATCAGTCATTTGAGGGTGAGGAAGGGTGCAACAATGGATTTTCCTTTGTCAGGGGCATGGTGGGTGTCGGTTTTTAACCTTTTGCTTACATGGGAATTATGTACTGGTGAGTGGACAGGAGAAACTTGGACAATTTGATTAATAGGTGGAGGAGCAGGTAGAGACAAGTTAGGCCAACAACGATGTTGGGAGACTGCCGGGTGGACACATTCATCGTTTTCAGTGACTTCAGGTTGTAGTGAGACATGAGGAGGCATTGGGATACCATGGATCTGTGGAGATTGGAAGGGAGGCCTTTCAGGCCTAGGTTGGACAACTCCTTTCCCAATCCAGTTAAAAATCCAGCTTGAAATAGTTGGCCTAACTCTTGCGAATCTGCATCAAAGTGTATAGAGAATCTTGGCCTTCTAGGGCCTCTATTCCAATTTCCTCTACCTCAGTTACCCTGGCCATGGCTACCTCTGCTGAAAAAGGTCATACCTGTATGCATAATTGATTAGCAAATAGTTTCTTTAACAACCATACATGGAAACTCTTTTAAATATGAAATAAAATTTGGCTTAGCAACATATCATACTCATGCAATCCAATCCATACAAATAATTTATAGTTGTCAATGAGCAGGGCGTGAATAAGGGTTCTGGGATAGGTGAGGGGTTGTATTGAGCGAAAAATGTTAAAATGAGGTGGGAAATATCATGATTACTGCTCACAGAAATCAAACAATCAACTGTATTGTAAACCAAAGAACATATCATTGCAATTCATCCTTGCGATCCTTTAACTGTTATAATAGAAAACTTATTTTAACTATAATTAAATTTTAGGAACATGGAGTGGATAGTGAACATGAGAAGGCAAGGGGAATTGTAATGTGCGAAAAGTGAAGTAACGGTAGGGGAAAAAAAACGGATACTGTTCTAAAAACCAATTAAGTAATCCATAAAAACAGTTCTATATTCAATACAACTATTCCAACACCAATTAAACAATTAGCGTGACCAATTAAACAATTACCGTGTTAAAACTTGTTCACTGTCCCACATTCAATTTCCTTGAAAAATTTCAATTAACACATAATATAATCATACTCAGAATCGTCATGACCTTCACCCATATTGTTTACAAGAATTCTGTTTCTTTTCATTTCCTTCCCTTTTATATTTAAAACAAAATCCAATGAACAAACAATCATATTGCTTCAACTTTGTTTGACATAAAATAAAACATCAACCACTGCCCAAAATTTTAATTTCTCAAATCAAACATAGACATAGGTCTTTCCTGAGTTGAACAGACTTGTTAAAAACATGCCTGATTCCATTCCTTTGACAAATTTAACAATTAAATTTTCAATGAAACCATACTACTAAAACCCCGTTCTCATCTCTGATGGTGCAGTAAAACAAAACGATGCATGATGGCTTATAAATCATACACAATAGACAACCAAGTCAGAGTCATCAACTCTTCAAATTGCAATAATCCCGATCGGGCAAATTAAACACACAACAACAACAACCACCACTTCGATTTATACCACGATGTAGGAACACACAAACCAACACATAACACAAGGAGGCATTTCTGTGACTGTACATATCCAACTACTCACAATCAATCCATTTATAACAATGCCGAGTTATCAATTCAACTGTCATAATAAAAGAATGCGACGACTATATAGTAATTATCGATTCTAATTACAACTCTCCATTCAACCTGATCAAATAGAGACGAGCCAATAATAAAAGCCACTGTCAATGCTACTCAACCAACTCATAACAATCAACAAGATGCTCGATAGGGTGCGACTGGATAATTTATCAAAATCAGGCTCTGTAACTAATGAACAAAATAATCAAGGGTTCACTCGATGGAACCAAACACAGGGAGACTAGAGGTCAACCATATCGACAATAGGTGAGAGCCTTCGAGACAAGCACGATGGAACCAAAAGCCTCATAACCTTTTGCTTGTAAGGTAGGGTAACATTTTGTCACTAGGTAGGGTAGACCATGAATGCAGAGGAGAAGAGGTTTCTTACTGGCCAATAGCCAACACCAAGAACACACAGAGGCATAACCCTCATGTTTTTCCCCAAAAGATGAAATAATGCTGATAGAAATGTAGATCTCAGGTACTACCAACAACCCTAAATCATGCTTCTTGGAATAATAGCCACCCATAACCAACTGTGTGGATACCAATAATGTAAAATGAGCCCTCGACCAGGCGAAAAAGATATGCAGTGACCAAAGGTGGTTCAAAACATACACATAAACCCTATAACACCAAATACAATTAGGTGTGGTTACAATCACTGTGAGGAGACGACCAACAAGGCCAAATAGAGTGAAACCCTCCAACAAAAACCCATAAAGACAACATAGAGCCATCACAGTTTCCACCACTCAAAACAACCAATGAAAACACAACTTCAACCATCGATTTTTCCATTGCAATGAGTAACACACACAGTCATTCCAGAGAAAATACCACTCGTTTACACAGTTTCCAACCTCAAGAAAACACAGACCAACACATTATAGAGCCAACATTCATTTCACACACAGAGAAAATTCATGGATGGGCAAAAGGAACCATACCTGTAACCAATGACCTTAAAAATGCGAGCTTGGTTGAGCAGTTCCTTCCACGCTTGAATCTGAGAGCTTAACCATAGAAAAAAAAATGAACAATAACCATGCTAGGGTGATGGCCAGTGGGAGAAGTATGGAGTGATGTGCATTTACTACATGTCGCTTCCATCCTCCATCTCATTCAATTATGTAGTACACGCTAGCCAACGAAACATTAATCCATGCATCGAAACTTGCATACATTGCTTGCCAATTGTGCCACCCAATCCATATTAACCATTGCCAAAACCATACAATTACATATATCAAATGCGCCCCATATAACTCAATAAAAATCATATAGACACTAACATTTCTAGTTAGGACTAACATCAATGCCCTTAAATTTCAATTGCACATAGTATAGCATATTATATCATAGCTTCCCTTAGATTTTTTTTATAAATTCCTTTCCATGTATTTTGTTGTTACTAACATGTGTCTTGTGCAGGTAATGAATCATGGCGACAATAGAAATTGTAACAATAGTAAATACAAGTCATTCATCCATGGAATTTAGAGCTTAGAGCAACATAACCCACATAACATGCATTATCCATCTGCCATTATGTCGCAAACAAAACCAATATTTCATCATCAACCATGTAGAACCTTGTAAGAAACATCGAAACAAAAACATAAAATGTGCAATAAGACTATCTCTGATCCTCCAATCTACAAGGGGGTCCCACCTACCAGTATTATATATCATTAGCTTGGTTTAAATAATAGGCTTTAACAATACTTTGCGGGCGAAATCCTCGTTGCAATTTTTTTCGTCAACAAACAGGCGACTCCACAATGAAATCTATTTCCAACAGATTAAGAACTCAGAACACATGGTTTCGCAGACCAAGAACAACAAATCATGAAGATATAACCAGAATGATTATGCAACAGGGTAAGTGAGTGGATTTAATGGAATATTGACTGGGAATTCGGGAATAACTCATGAAAAATGTTAAGTATGAGGGGGTTTATCCCTGTATGCATAATCATTCAACCAGAATTTTCTCTTTACTTCAAGGATAATTTTTTTTTATGGACTTTCTCTTTTAATTCTCAGATGGATGAAGAAATGGAAAGCAGAAGCGGGAGATAACCAATTTCTTTATAAGACAACATGAAAGCATATAACAAATTCAATTATGCCTTCAGGGGGAACATCGTAACAACTATGTAAGCTTGATTGTTATTGACTAACAATACCTTGCAGGAGTGTCACTGTGGCATAACTGATCCAACAACTTATTCTTGACCAAAATCAAACTAAAAAGATGAAAAGCAGTAAAACATGATAGAAATGGGATTGCAAAATTTAAAACAATAGAAAATAAAATGACAGGACTTTCAAAAGCAACATGAAAGCTATTAAAAGGGAAAGTAGAAATCAAACCACTATAAAAGAAGAAATGAAAAACAATGGAAAAAATGAAAGCAGAACTAGACTACTAATATACAGAAAATCCAAATAGTGTTAAAGCTTTTCAAGTTGTTTCCACGTAGTGTTTTAAGTGAGAACCGTTAGTGCTGTAGGAAAAAAATCGCTCCTGTAAATGTTTTAGGATATGAGAGTTAGTTCCCAAGACAAAAGCGATCTTGAAAGGACCCAACCATAAATTTTGAAACTTTGAGACAATTGATAGCCCTTTAAAGTACACGATTAGATCATCAAGATAAACATGAATAATCTTATCGATCAAATCGTTGAAAGTTATTTGCATAGAATTTTTAAAAGTGGTACTCGTATGAGATAAACCAGAAGGCATATGTTCATAAGTCAGGGTACCCCAATGAGTGATAAAGGTGGTTTTGTACATATCTCCCCCCTTTATCCTCATTTGATTGTTACCGAAAAAACCATCAAGTAAAGGCCTCATCTGTGGCCTTGCAACTTGCTGCAGAATCATCTCTATGTTAGGGAGAGGAAAGTGATATTTCATAATAGGTTGATTGAATGCACGAAAATCAAGGTAAAATATGATATGATCAGTCACTTTCCGAACAAGAACCAAATTGGAAACCCATTCATAATACTTGACCGAAAAGATTATTCCAGCCTTCAAGAGTTTTTCCAACTCCCTTCGGATAGTTTCTTTGAGTGTAGGGATGATAGGTCTTAGTTTTTGCCTAGATGATTTTATTCCTTCCTTGATGAGAATGGCATGTTGTATAAGAGCAGGATCACAATCATGAAGATACTCATAAGACCAAGCAAAAACATCTTGAAATTCACCAAGCAACTTGGCAAACTTCATTTTCTCTTCATCAGAACATTGGGAACCTATTCTAACATTCTTTGGAGACTCGGGTGTCCCAATTTTCAAGGATATGGGTTCACCCACCTTCCTTTTTGACTCCTCTTCTTTCTGTTTCTCTTTATTGCCTACATCACTCGATGAAAACAAACTCTCTAGAGGAGTCAATCCCTTAGGAATCTTGTTATATTCTATGGATACAATTTCCTTGGGCTTATAAGGTTCATTTTGAATGAAAGCACATATTCTCTCATTGCTAGGGAAGACCTACCAAGATTTTATATTGTCAGGGATATGTGGACGTTACAGAGATTGAAAATTACAATCAGGTTCGTGTGGAAAAAGTTTTTGATTAGGAGAGGATACAAAAACAACTAACCGATCAACCATTGAGTTAAATTCCCTCTTAACATGAGTAATGTTCAAAGATAATAGGTTCGAGATAAGTTCTCAAATAGTTTTGGTGTATCATTCCATCAACTTGTTGCTACAAGAGTATATCTTATGTAAAAGGTTCAAAACAAGCTCAAAATCTCCAAAAACTGAAAGGTGACCACAACCAAGATTATAGGCGTTTTCAATGCTTAATAATAAAGCTTCAAATTCAATGACATTATTTGTGCAAGCAAACTCCAACCTGTAAGAAAAGTTATGAATTTTCCCCACAGGAGAGTACAAGATTATGCCAGCTCCTTTACCTTCACTAGAGCATGAACCATCGAAGTGCATGTGCTACATACCATCATCTAAATCAATTTGTTCCAAGGAAATGTTATCCTCCTCAACAAATATGGAATACACTCCTAGGTCTTCTTCAATATAGTTCACATTTGGTTGTGGGACACTTTCTATGTAAGATGAAATCCTTCCCTCTCTAAGGACTATAATGTTTTTACCATTCCGAGGAACGGATAAGTGTGTCCCGTCGAGTGAGAGGTATCCACCCATCAAAGATTGTCAATCTCTTCCCAAGATGATTGAGTAATTTCTTACTGGCATATCAATTACCTGAATACTAAGGGTTGTCCTTATTTCAGTGTGTGCACACAAAACTAAGGTCACATCTTTAGTCTCAACTATGGTCGTTTGTTGTAGACTATTATAAGAGAGCATGCTCATGGTGTTTTCATTTGTACAATATAAGCCTAGCTCTTCCATAATAATATTTGACATCACACTTGGGCCCGAACCACCATCAATGAAGCAACAATGGGTGATCTTATCCATAATATTTACAAAAATATAAAAAGGTGGATTTTTTACAGGGTATCTAAAGTTATGCACACCTACTTTATTTACAGACGAATCCTCTTCATTTACCTCTTCAGAGAGGTTGGATACAACATAATATTTTCCTTCCATGAATTGTTTTAGATGCCTCTATTGTTCAGGGACGACAACCATTTCCAGAAGGGTGGCATTTGCTTTGATGTTGGCCAACTGATTTAGAATATTGTATTTGGAAGAGGGGAGGGAGGAGGTAATTACTTGACTATCAGGAACCATAGGAACCTAAACAATAGTAGCTGGTGAGGATGAGGTTGGGATAGAAGAATTGCGGGGAGGATCATATTTTCCTTTGGAAGCATAGGTTTTATTCCTAGTATTGATGATCATGACATCTTTTGTCTCTGCAAAATATAGGACAACGATGGTAGTTTCTAGTCTTTTGCCAAAGATCTTATCTTTGGCGCTCTTCCTTACTTCACATGTGGTTTCCTCATGGTGTTCCTCACAAAATTTACACCAAATTCGAGGCATGATAGCTTTAGGCTGGAAATTATTTTCAATTGGATTTCTAAAGGGGTGTGCAAAAGAGGATGAAGCTCTAGGGGTGAGAGGGGAGACATTTCCCTTTTGATCATACACTATCATACGATTATGCATATCTTGTACTAGCTGTAAGAGGGCGAACATGTCTGTTTTTTTAACCGATTCTCCCTGAGGAAGACATGTTCTTTCAATTTGTTCTTCATACTCTAGACAAGTATGTAGAGTGGAACCGAGGTTGTCAATGTATTTTTCATCAAGCCTATGACGATAGGGAGAAGGTAATGCATGAAAGTGGCTTGGTTCTGAGGTCGAATGAGTTCAGGGATTTGATTGTATAACTTAGTGAAACACAAGTTGAAGGACTTGATGGTCTCACCATTCTTACAAGTGATGTTATTGTACTCCCATAACTGCTCAGCTGGGCTTTTAGATTTCCCATAGGTGGATTTCAACCAATATACTAACTCCTCCCAAGTAGACAAAATCTTAGGAGGAAGTTCAAAGAAATTGGCCGCAACCTTTCCTTCCAAGGAATTGACAAATATGTGCATGCAAGTATAATTGTCATTGGCTCCTATGTTGTGACAAGCATTAGAAAATGCCACCAAGTGTTCATTTGTAGTGACAGTGTTATTCCCCAAAAACCTAGGAAGATGCTCTTTGAATTTAGGAAGTGGACGAGTAGCAGGCGCTAGGTTAAGAAGAGAGGAAACATGCCATGGTGTGGTTGTGGCATCTTCTTCGAACTGAAAAAGCCCATACTTTTTAATGACTTTGGTGGGATTTGTGGTAGATTGGACAGAGATATGGTGGCTATATAAGATACCAATCACTGATGAAGCTGAAGACTGAGAGGAGGAAGCACTTCCAGTGCCACGAGAGCCACCAATAGATGCCATCTTGTAGATGATAGGTAAGGGAGAAAAATACGAACTAGATGAATCCGACAAGGTTCTCCTTAGAGTATTTTGTTGGGTAGATAACACAACATTCCTTCTTCCTATTTTAGAAATAGGATTAATTTCAAGTGATAAGCCTCTTCTTCTCCTAGAAACACGAGGGTCTAAGGACATGAAATAAGGCCAAGGCTAAAGGAACAAGAAGGTTATTGTTGATTTCTAGTTTGTCTACGTCTAGCTTCCCAACGTTCTTGGGAATTAATGTCTTGTTCGATTGCTTCCCATGAATGATTAAGCTCAACCCGAGTATTAGCAATGTCTAAAATGGTGTTAAACAAATTCAAAGCAATGCTGGTATGATCTTGAAGACCGGGCTCAATATTGGGCTGCCTTGCTATAGGTACAATCATTAAGAAATAAAACAGTCAAAGAATCAATATCAGAAAAATAGATGTATTCGATGATAATCAAGCATAAAAATCAACCAGAGAGATATTGAAGAACTCCCCAGTATGGTCGCCAAATAAATGTTGAGGAAAATATATGAAATGATCTTACTCAAGCATTTTCAGTTCTTGCTTGGCTAAAGAAAGATAGACGAGAATATCACCCTATATTTATAACCATCAAAATTGGTATCCTAATTCACAAGTATTGTTCACAAGTGCTTAGGCTGGTTTTTTTATAACTAAAAGCTTGCTGAAAAATTCATTATTTATGTAATTTTCTGAACATAACAAATGCTGAAATAAATATAAAGACAGAAGTAAAAAACACCAAGTCAATAATCAAAACAAATGAGACATAAAGCAAATGTTTATTTCATTCCAATTCATCAAAATAATCGTTCTCTTTACAAAATTTCCCGAGGAAGTTTTGGACCAAAGTCAAACTTAGACATCCCTGATGAAACATATAAAAGGAATTCTGACAAAAAGTAAAAAACTGAACTTTAAAATATGGATCATCTTGCCACATATTGTTGCCCACTCGACTCTGCACAATAGCTTTTGTCAGTCATGAAATCTAATTCACAAACAGACAAGTCTACACAGACTATCAAAGATAGATCAACACCTCTGAAAAACAAGTGTCTGAATGATGTAATTCATCTCTGAATCTTGCTGTCTACAATAGGACCCTACTATCATAAAAAAGAATTAGGCTTCTGATGAATTAAGGAATGAATGAAAATTGAATTATCTCAACAAAACTCAAAGAGAAAACCTTAGTATGTTTCTCCTTCTATTCTCCCCTTGTTCCTCCTTTTCCTTTTTCCTTTAAGCAAATTAGAATTGGTTGAAGTAGTTGAACTACTTCTTTAGTTAAGTGAACTAAAACTCAACCAACTTTTTAGTTAAGGGGGAAAAGTAATAAAATCATAATAAGGGTTTTAAATAAATAATAACTAGTAGGTGGGACCCCTTGTGACTCCCTTTAGTTCTTTAATAATCATAACACAACTAGTTAATCAAACAAAACATCTCTCCTTGTGACTCCCATCATCACTTTCATATTTTGACAATTTATATCAATGATAATTGAAATTA
>ML816161.1:49730-70285 GCA_009831015.1 Picea engelmannii | reverse complement strand
CTACTTTTCAGAGGTAAAATGGTTAATTAATTAATTAAAGTGATTTAATTAATTAATTAATAATTAAATAAAGTAAAAGTCACTTTGGAGAGACAAGGTGAGCAGGGAAGATAAAAGAGAGATAGGGGCCTCTATTCTCTCATTCATGTTGTTTATCATTTTGATATCTGGCTTCTTGCTAGTGAGCCCATGCACTTAGGGGTTTTGAGGGTTTTGACTTAACAAACCCTAGAGATCAGCTCGGTGGTGAAAGATCCCACCCAACCTGGTCCAAGCTTGGTCACGGAGGTGAAAGATTCCTCCCTCACCATTCTACATCAGATCTACTCAGCTTCAGAGGGTTTCTACATTAGCCACAGGTTCAGAGAGAGCTAGGGTGCATCTTCATGAGGGTTTCCAGCAGGAGGGCGCACCATCTTGAGGAGAAGAGTTCATTCCAGGCATAGGAGAAGTATTCAGAGCAAATAGACTTTTGGGTATTATTCGTATGGCCTAGGGTGCCTTTTCTATCCTGTTCCAAAGGAGGTTTCTCAATTATCTTATTTATTGGAGCTCATCACATGTTCAGAGAGAGGAGGGCGCACCACTGATTGAGGATCCTGTCATTTGGAGGGTTAGATCTCTATCATTCAGCTCGAGACTCTACCAGGGGGTTTCCAGTGGCTTGATCTACAGTTTGATATCTTTTCTAGGGGGTTTGGAGGCCATCTTCATAGAGGCCGAATTATTGGGTCTTCAGTCATCTAGGAGGGCGCAAGCCAATTAGGGGTTTGTCTATTTGGAGGGTCATATCTTCTCCGTTCGACATGAGACTTCACTAGTGGTTTAGCTTTTGCCCGATCTACACTTCCAGCCATTTTCAGAGTGTTTGGAGGTCTCTAGCAGCTAGGCCAAATTGTTGGGTGTACTCAGCTTTCCAGCAGGGCGTAACTTATCCAGTTTTGGGTTTAGCACTTTAGAGGGCAGGGATCTCGGCTTGTTATTCATCTATTGTAGCCATGTGGCCTTTGGAGGCTTGTAGCTTCTCTTTTGATCTTGCTTGAGGATTCTCTTCATTTTGCTATTAGCTCTTAGCTATATTGTACCAAATCTGCAAATCCATTGTATCAGGGTCTTCTTCCATTATGAATAATATCAAATCTGAGGTATTTTTGGTTATTCCATGTGTTCTTGATCTTGCATCTTGTTGAGGTATGTTCCATTGCTATATCTATTTTGATTATTGCTGCAAACACATAAACAACCATTAGTGTAAACCCTAGCGCAACTCTTGAGACTTACGTTAGCAAAGTGTTTGACAAAATGCCACAACCGAAAAACATTTAAAAATCACATGAAAAACAAAATGTTCTTGGCATCTTGGCTTGGGAACATTACAAAGAAGCCCTACATAGTGCGATCACCTCTACAAAACCAATGGCTCCTATAAACCATGTATCCCAATAGATCCATCTCAAGGCCTCCATTCTTGTCCAAGACGAAAGGAATTGAGAGTGGGGACTACAGGGATTAGGCATGGCCAACCATCAAAGGCTTGGGATACCATTTACATAATCATTCACACGGCCTACAAGGATTTAGGACTTGCATTTGTCTTGGTCTTACAATGTTGTTGTCATGAAAAATAGGGTACATTGTAGCTCTCGACTGGGCTAGGGTGAGGAAGAACTTTCTTTGTGTTGTTTGGGTTGAGGATAGTGTTGGCCAACAACCAAATCCCCCTCAATTACAACTTGATTTCCTTCTTGCTGCTTTACATTTGATCTTAAGTGATACTTCTTATTGCTAGGTAAATAATTAACATTGAAATTTTGAGGATAGTTTAAACCAGTAGATTAAAAAACAATGCTCCCACCTTTCCCTGTTTCATGAAAAATGATCCTCCTTTGGGAAAAGGTCTCCTCTCCATCATTGCTAGGTTCCTTCTACCGGGTTTATGTGATTTCTAGGCTCAATTCATCTCATAGTCCTTCCCTTGCATGTCTTCTTTCTTGTAAATATGTGAGACAACCACACAAAATTTGCAGGTATGAAAATTCTGGAAACTTTACTCCTCAACACAAAAACTCTATTTTATTTATCTCAGATCAGTGAATACATAGAACTATAACAACCAGTCTTTGTTTGCAGGGACTGTACCACCTGTACGGATCCGTACAGTCGTAGGTTACTCATTGGGCGACCGTACAACAAAACTGTAACTATATTATATCTCGGTTTTACCTCTAACCTTCAGTGAAAATGCTGTAAACAAAAATTTTCTTCTAATTTTGTAACTGGGTATTACTTTCCTCTTTCTTCTGGTGATCCGTACCACCTGCACGGAATCCGTACCACTTGTACAACCTCCTGGTTACTTCACACGAATTCTGGGAGGTATATTTGCTGTGTTGCAGGTGACCTTGGCTCGACCTCCTCTCTTTTGCTCAACCTCCTATCTTTACCCTGCTCGACCTTCCTTTGGTTGCTTCTTCAACCCTACTCGGTCCTCCTTGGGTTGCTTCCTCGACCCTACAATATAGATTCTTCAACAAGTAAAATGTCTCTCTCAAGATAGATCTCACCAAATAGAAGATAAACCAGAAACCCTAACCATAATAGGGTAGCTCACCACTCGACCAAGATAGTCCTCCAACAAACAACCAAAACCCTTAACCAGATCACCCTTCCTCTGCCACTGCGTCTCCTCCTCAGACTTGTACACTTTTTTGTGTGAGAGAGCTTGTTGTGTGTGTTCTCCAAGTGAGGCGCCTAGCCTCTTATAAATACAGGTTGAGCTGCCTAGAATTAGCTCAGGGTCGACCTGTCCACTTAATCCCTTTTAATTTATATTTATCTTTTGTCAAGGCACAATAGGGCCGAATTTTACAAAGGCACAATAGGGCCGACTTAACAAATAATATAATAATGTTCTTTAGGGTTTTGTCTTGGTCAAATACAATATGAATACAATAAGAATATCTTTCGAAGCTACTCAAACTTCAACACTCCCTCTTAGCAAGGTAGGTATTCTTCTGGCACGATCATCACCACTGCTTTTGCTCTTCTGTACACTTGACCATTGATTTGTTGAATTTCCATGAATCTATATTGAAGAAGTTTTGTAACCACATCAACATCCATGGTCTCATCATTCAATGGGCTTTATGTCATCACGGGGCTTTCACTTGCCAACTCACACAGAATCTAGCATCTAGTTCACAATGAACTAGTAACTTCTGGTTGACAGAGCAGGCAACTGGTCTACAATGACCATGCATCTAATCACGAGGATTAGGCGATGTAGTGCGCACACACTACCCATCTAGCCCATGGCTAGGAAACACCTCCAACCACACAGGTTGGCCCACCCGCTTGAAAAGCTGGGTAACTAACCAGCCCTGAAGGCATGGCATCTGTTGACCCTGTGAGAGGTCATGCTGACTGGTGCCACAGTCAGTAGCTTGCGTACCAGACTATTTCACTGGAGTAGCAATCTGCGTACCAGACTCTTTCACTGGAGTAACAGTAACTCGACGTACCCGACTTTTTCACTGGAGTAACCCTCTGCCTACCAGACTTTTTCACTAGAGTAGCAGTAACTTGACGTACCAGACTTTTTCATTGGAGTAGCCCTCTGCGTACCAGACTTTTTCACTAGAGTAGCAGTAACTCGACGTACCAGACTTTTTCACTAGAGTAGCAGTAACTCGACGTACCAGACTTTTTCACTGGAGTAGCCCTCGACGTACCAGGCGTTTTCACTGGAGTAGTAGTAACGTGCCCGTGAATGACTACCCGCTGCCACTGTCACATGTTGGAGCTGCTGCCCTGGAATCACATTTGTAACTCATCACTCCCTCTTTCTAGGGACGTCCTTCTGGACCACACCAAGCTTGTCTCTGAAGTACACAAACTTCACTCTCGGCAAAGGCTTGGTCAGCATGTCAACTATCTGCTCATCTGTAGCGACATATTGGAGCTTCATTGCTCCCCTCTGTACCATGTCTTTGATATAATGGTACCTGATCTTGATGTGCTTGGACTTGTCATGGAACACTGGGTTTTCTATCAACTTCACAGAACTCTGGTTGTCACACCAGATAGAAGTCGCCTCTAACTCGAGATCAAAAATCTTGTAAGCAGCTTCCGAAGCCACACTGCTTCCATGCTAGCTGAACAAGTTTCTATATACTCTGTCTCAACCGTACTGAGCGCCACACTAGTCTGCTTCCTGCTGAACCATGAGATCATAGTTGATTCCATATTGAAGCAACATCCAGATGTACTCTTTCAGTCTGCAACATTACCGACCCAATCTGTATTAGTAATGCCTTGCAGGCTTATCTCACGATCTGAAGCATATCCGAGTCCATAATCAATTGTACCCTTCAAGTACCTCAACACATGTTTTGCTGCAACCAAGTGAACACTTCTCGGCTTAACCATATACTGACTCAATGTGTTCACTGCAAAACACATATCTTGCCTTTTGTTCGTTAAGTACATCAACGAACCAATCATCTGTATATACATGGTGGCATCCACTGTCTCTGAAGATGTATCACTTAATAACTTCATATTTGTCACCATCGGTGTAGGCACGACCTTGCAATCCATCATTTTGAATCTCCTTAGAATCTCAACAACATATTTTCCTTGGTTAAGGAAAATCTCACTCGGTCTCTACCATACCTCTAGACCTAAGAAATAAAGCATCATGCCTAGGTCTTTCATCTCGAACTTTGCAACAAGCTTCCTCTTACTATCAGTGATGAGTTTCTCGTCTCTTGTTAGAAACAGGTCATCCACATATAATAGTAGTATCACTGGTCCACCATCGACAACCTTGAAGTACAAGTTGGAATCTCCTTTACTTTTGGTAAAGCTCAAGCTCATCAGGAAGCTGTCAATTCTACCATACCATGCTCTGGGTACTTGCTTTAATCCATACAAGGATTTATTCAATTTGCACACATATGTCTGACTGTCATGTGTCTCGATTCTCGAAACCTTGTGGTTGCTCCACATACACTCCTCTTCTATTACACCGTTTAAAAGGTTGTCTTCACGTCCATCTGGTGTACCTTCCACTTGTTTACTGCAACTATCACAAGTATAGATCTAATCGAAGTATATCTTGCCACATGAGAAAATGTCTCCTCATGATCTATTTCTTCTTTCTGGGAGAAACCACGTGCCACAAACCTTGCCTTGTACTTTTCAATACTTCCATTTGCCGAATGTTTTGTCTTGTAAATCCACTTGGAACTTACCACTGTCTTCTCTTTCGGTCTTGGAACCACACCCCAAACATCTTTCTTTACAATAGACTTGTACTCTTCAACCATGGCATCCTTCCATTCTTTCTTCTTTGCAACCTCTTCATAACTGGTAGGCTCAACATCAATAATGTCACTTAACAATGCCACATACATAACTAGAGTATGGTCGTGGCCTCTTGCTTTCTCTGAAGGATCCATCTGGAGCACCATACTTCTCTACATCCTGATTAATTTTCCGAGCTCAAGCTGGTCTTCTCTTCTTGGTATTCATCTCTCGGGATGAATCTGCAGGTATCTGTGGTTCTTCCATATCACAATCTTCTAGTACAACATCATCACCTGCATCTGTATCTGTAACTCTAGGAGCTTCAGGCTCCTCATCATGAACCTCATCTGAATGATGTTGTGTTGATCTACTGAAAGTTGTATCCTCATCGAATGTGACATCTTTGCTAGTCTCAATCTGACAATGACTAGGGATGTAGACTTTGTATGCCTTCAATGTCTCATTGTATCCAACAAATATACCATTCTTGCCTGAAGGGTCCAACTCCGATCTCTTGTCCTTGGGGACATGCACATACACTAGACAACCAAATATCCTCAAGTGGCTGACCTCTAGCTTTTCACCTGTAAACATCTCTTCTGGTGTCTTGTTCCCAAGTACTCTGTGGGGACTTCTGTTCTGCACATATATAACGGTCCTGGCTGCTTCTTCCCATAGATGCATCGATAAATCTTGATCATGAATCATGGCTTTCACTGCTTCCATGATTGTACGGTTCTTTCTTTCTGCCACATATTGACCCAAAAATCTGCTTTGGGCTCAACATGGTGTTTAACACATTCATTCCTCCACAAGAAACCCTTTGTGCTATGGTTCCAGTTGAATACAGTGGTGGGGGTCATAGTTACTATGGCTTCTTCCCTTGAAAGAGTATTAGTTGGCTTTCTTCAATTTTTTTATTTTTTATCTAAGTATGTAAAGACTTATCGGGCACTAGAGAGTATCAGGTAACAAGGTCAAGTCAGTTGGCAACAGTCCAAGTCAGTTTAGGGTTGTTGCATTCAGTTGGGTCAGTGCTTCCAAGATCAGTTGAGGGATAGTAAGGTCAAATGGATATCAAAGTCATGTTTTTCCCTACCCTACTATCGCATGTTGGGTAGCAGTATAACAACCACAATCATCACTATGTCCATCAACATCTTAAACGGTACCCAAACGGGATGATCCCGACCTTGCTCAGCTTGTTATGGGACCATGTCATTTTCCCCCAAGGGGAGGCCTTCTCGGGGTAATTTTTGAGTTTTGAAACCCTCCCACATCACAATGCCTCATGTCAAGACTGCCCAGTTCGTATTTGATGAGCTAAGCACGCAGTTTACGAAAATTTTATCGTTGGCCCCTTTCGCCTGTCACAAGGCGGGTCCCGTGGGGACGAGGTCCTTTCACAAAGAATAAAATGAAGTCTGGTCACATTTTGTGAAATACAACGCTGCCATCTTGTATGGATAAGGACAAGCTTTCCAATGGGCTATCATGAGCCCGATTCCGAGTCCGTATGACCCCCCTGCGAAGGACGCAAAGTTCGTGTCACTCGAATGGTCAAAACCAATAGTTGTGACTTCCTGGTTTGATTCTGTTCAGATTGTTTTTTTAAAAAGAAATTCAAACCTAAGGATGGTGTAGGGCAGTGTGAGACCTTTCCAACGGTATATCTCGTACTTGGTTTCGACCCCCGGTTGGTGAGAATGAGCCTTCGCAAGTTCATGACCACTTTTGGACACCAGATTGGTTGTCGTGGTTCAAGGTTAAAAAATTGTTGTTAAGGGTTTTTAAATCAGTGATTCAATAATGCCACACTATAGTGGACTTAGAGACCTTTCCAACGGCTCCAAATTTTCCTCATTTTGACCTCGGATGGCCCGGTTAGAGCTATCACAAGTTTATCAATTATTTCGGGCAAAGGGGGCCAATCGACTTGCATAGAGGGGTTTCATGACAATTAGAACAGTCATTAATGGCCCCAACACACAAATCTATGGCCATCTCATCGAAGTACTCGTTGATAACTTTCCGACGGTATTTCGTTTGCCTCGATTAGATATCGTATGGCAATGTGGCGCCTTTCACAAAATTGGGTGTTATGTGGGCCCACCAACAAGTCAAGGTCTTTAATCCATAACTGTTCCGGGCCAACACTGAGGGGTGAGGTGGCATTATTTCAAATTGGTGACCACATATTCTCAACGGGCTCGTCGAGACCTTTCCAACGATGTGCTCTGCGTCCAATTCTGACCCTGTCTCATTTGACAACATTTTCTGGCTAAGTCAACAAGGTCATGGTCAAAAGTCAAAGTCAAAGTCAAACTTTGAATTGACACAATTTTCGAGAAATATTAAAAAATAGAGCAAAAATAAAAAAATTAGAAAAAATGAGAAAAATAAAGATAGGACACACATCCCTCATGCAAAATTGGGGAATTTAGAAAAATAATTTTTTTGGGAAAATACAAAACCCACCCTCCTCTCCTCTCGCTCATTTGACAGGTGCATTAGAGAGGGAGCGAGCTTTGCAACTGAGGTCTTCAATGGTAGATGAGGAGTTCCAGACAACAACGTCAAATTTTCCATGGCAGCAGGCCAGGCCATACTCCATCCCCAAGCTCAGGGTACATGTACCCATACCTCATTACCTCCTCAACCCGTGATTTTTTGCTCAGAAATGTCAAAATTGGTTATGGTTGTGGTGATTTTCTTCATGGTTCAGAATTGAATATTGATGGGTTCAATGACTCTGCTCGTTCAAACATTAATGTGCTGGTTTTTATGCTTTCCCGGAGATTATTGGGCAAATCTGTAAGGGAGAGGGGATTTGCACCCCTCTTGGGCACCAGGCCCAAGCCTCCAGGGTTCCCTTAAATCTTTATAAAATTCTAAGTTTTGCTGAATATTCTCGCCTGTGCATGCTAAAATTGTAGCCAGGGGGTTTGAAAGCCCAACCTGCCCCCTTTCCCCTGCTCAGATGCCCAAAAATTGCCTAAAAATCAAAAAAGGAGGGGAGGGGGTTTGAACCCAAGACCTCCCACTTCCCTTTACATAGTTCAAAACTCATAAAATTTAAAAAAAATACAAAATTGATTTGAGAGGGGGTCGGCCACCCGTCCACCTCCAGGGCGCCACCACCACCCTCACAGGCATGGCCAACTCCCTCCCTCCATTCCTCTTCCCCACGGGCTCTCCTCCACTTCTGCAACCTCCACACGCCCTCCCTCCACCATACCTACGCTCCCTACTCCACTTATCTGGCCACACTCCCCCTTTTCATTCCCCTGCTCTTCCCTAATCCTCCTCCCTGTGTGCTCCCTTCTCGCACACCATCTCGCGCATCCATTCCTGACTCACTCCTCCACCCCTTCTCCACTCTCCATTCCTCCCTCCACCTCACAACTCGCTCCTCCCCCGCGAGCTTACACCACCTCCTCTCCCTACAGCCTCCCAGTGCCCCTCCTCCCTCGCGGGCTTACACCACCTCCTCTCCCCACGGCCTCCCAGTGTCCCTCCTCCCCCGCGTTTGACATTCCACCAGTCCCCCCATTCTCCCTCCTCCGCGCAGACCACCACCTCCTCTCCCTTCGCTCCTCCAAACACCATCGGGGGAGGGGCTTAAAATTGGATTTTTTATTTAGTTAATTTTTTTTTTTATATAATTTTTATATATTATTTAATTTATTTTTAATTTTTGAAATTTTATTGTTAGTTTTTAATTTAATTTTATTTCTATATATCAAATATATATTAGATATATATTAAAATGAAATTACTATTAAAAAATTATAATAAAGTTAATTTTTTTTTAATAAATTTTGTATATATATTTAAACTATATAATAAAAATTTTAATTCTCCCCAGGGTCACTGAGCTTTTTATTACCGTAACTTTGCCATACAGAGGCAGAATTTCGCCCGTAAGTAGTCAAAACGACCAAGGCGAAGTCAAGAATGTAGCCATGGCATTCACCTCCTCAAATTCAACCCAGAATTTCAGTGGCACGTCGCAGAGTGACAGGGACTTGTTATTGGCGCAAAAACACGTGCTGGAAGGAGGCCAAATTGGGAGACTCCGAGGCCAAATTGGGTCGTGTTATCCATCAAAGTTGCACTAGGATGGACTTCCAGCGAGCCGCCAAAGATTGAACATTATTGTTCAAAGTTCAGAGTTCAAAAGTTTAGCCGGTCAATAAAGACGCTCATTTTCACATTTCCATAAAAATTGTAATAAGAGATGTTGCATGATGAACTTGTAAAAGGTCTTAGCCACCTTAGTCCTAAGCATGAATTGTACTCTGGAGTGTTTGTTTTACTTATTCATTATATTTTGTCGTTCAAACAATTTATAATAAATGAGTTTTTTCACTCAATCCCTCCAGAGCTGGAGTATATACCCATGGTTAGGCCTTAACATGGATCTAAGCCTAATGTCTAATGTATATTACCATGCTAAACATACTCCTAGAGTTTTATGGAAATGTGCTAAGTCCCCCTTCGTTTTTATTTTTATTTTTCTGTTAATTAAAAATTTTCCGCAAAACAAAAATTTTTAATTAAAAAATATAGATGTATTAAAAAAGTGGTACTAGGGGACTTAATATGCCTTTGGGGTGCTCATTTTTGGACCTAGAGCACCCTTATTACGTAAGTACCCACTTGGTTGAGCAAAATTAGTGATCTTAATCACTTAAAAATCAATTTTGCTCAAAAAACCCAAAAAAGTCAAAATAAATCAAAGAAAATCAGCAAAAACTAAAATAAAGGAAAAATGTGGGGACATGTTGGAGACAAATAAAGCGTCAAAAGGCTATGTGACAACCACAAGATTTATTTTAGATATAGTTTAAATTGATTGAATGATATGTGGTTGGGTTATTGAGTGTGGGCCAAGAGGAAGTGCGCCCTCCTTGAGAGAGGTGGCGCACCCACATATGAACCCACCTACCTTTTGAAAAATGGCGATCTCCTATCCACCTAATCCCTTCATGTGGCGATTTGTGAGGGCTTGTGGGATAAGTGGCATCCAAATCTACACACTTGGCACATCTCACTCTTCCAAGTGGTGCGCCCCTCTTCACCAAATAGTGCGCCCTCCTCATCTCCCCACTTTTCACCTTTGGCTATATAAAGAAACATCCTCCCATTGTACAAACTAGTTAGAGCTGGGCCAAGGATTGCTATTGCATTGTAATTTGTACTATCATTGTGAATTGGAATAAAAGGCTTTGGAGGCTACAATCTTGTGTCAATTTCATGTGTGGAGCATCTATGTCAATGTGCTAATTTATGAGGTATATTTGCAATTTCGTTTTTCTTTCCTTCAATTGTTAATAAGTGGCCATTCTATTGGAGCTATCTCCAAGTTGGATAATATTAGAAAAGCTTGCTTGCTTGATAGTCTTCTTGTTTATGTACGTCTGAAAATTTTATAATACATAATCATTTTGCTTAATGTGTATGTCTTTATGAAGCATTCTATGTAGATAACACCGTTCTACTAATCCTTTGTTGGTAAGAGATTTATAAGTGTTGTGGGTTCTCATACTTGGAGAGGAGATTGGTCTTGTTTGTGCCTATCCTTGTCTTCAAGATCCAAAAAAGACATAGTCCCTCTTTGACCCATCAAGAAGACTCCATTTGCCCAAGTTTCCAGAAAGATCAAAGTGATTCATTTCCTTTCTTTCTCACTCTTTAAATTTCTATTTTGGTTACTTGGTTCAAAGTATATACAAAGTAAAGTTTAAGGCTGAAATTTTAAATCACTTTGTATGTTTTAAAGGCAAGTAGATAGATCTTAAAGCTATTTCAGAAATTTAGCTTGCTAGTGGTTAAATTTTTCCTTAATCTTTAGAGAATTTCTCATAGATAAAGATAGTTACATTTCAAGGGTTTAAAGTTAAATTTGAGCAAATTCTTATTGTTTTAATTTCTGTTTTAGGACAACAAAGATTTTCAGTAAGAAAAGGCTTCGTTTAATTAGTTTAGACTTAGAGATTTTGCTAATTTATCATAGATTTTTACATATAAATTTTTAGTTTCATATACTAATAACCAAAAACACTCTTAAAGTGTTTTTGGGCCACATTTGCTATTGTTTGTTGGCTGTTTTGTGCAGGTCCGTGCAAGGATAAAGAGATACCCAATCCAAATCTTGAAGATTTGAAGCAACCAAGAAGCCCAAAGTGACCCATTTTTATCAAGAAACTTGTAAAAAAAACATTTTTTCCTTTTGATCCATATATAAGGGTCCTTATCTCTCATTTAAAGAGATCTCAAGACTCTTCAAAGAGCAATTGTAACCGTGATAATAAAATTAGTGAGCGAAAGGAGGCCTCACTTTGCTTTTCCCCCCGGGGTGTGTGTTGTGTTTTGGGATCTTTGTTTTGGTTTCTTGTCTTTTTTAAGTGCTCTAACATGTTCACATTCAGCTCTAAAGATAAAACAAACTACAATATAGTTTAGAGTTCATTTTTCTGTCAGTAAATTTTAATTGCTAAGTTAGTTTCATTTTTTTGCAATTTTCAAAGTTGGCAAATAACTTGTCTCCTCAGCTCCTCCAAAAGAGGTTGGTCAGTGAAGACATCAGTAATTAGAAAACATTTCAATTTCAACATTTGATTTTTGTTTAAAATAAACAATTCCCCTCAACTCTCAGTGCGGTTCCTGACCCTTCCAGTTGCGAGCTAGTCTCGATCTGCTGGGAGTAAGTTTCATACACGCTGAGCTGGTCAGTGGTGATAGAATAATTAGGGAAATCCTATAAGGAATCTTCGCTTTAGTGGAAACGTAAGGGGATTTGTGAGGTTATCTGGCGGAAACTTTGAGATCTAGGTTTTCTCTGTCGGATCCCTTCACATTTTCTTAGGCTTGTGTGTCAAATCAGAGGGTTTACCCTGTTGGATCTGCGGCATTGCCCAACCTCCACTTTAGGAACCTTTCCTAAGGACCAACTCTAGTTTAGACAAACATTTACTTGCAATTAAAATTGTTTCACTAACTGAACATCAATTTACCTTAATAAAATATATGAACTACATTGTCCACGGTTACTTTTAAGGCACTGGTCTCATTTACACACTTTGCAAAGCCATATGCTTCATGTACTTTTCAGTCATTTACTTAAAGCAAATTTGATTTTACTTGCATCTAACAATTGTGTCTTAAGTATCCTTTTATGCAATTACATGTTTAAAATATATTGTGGTGAATAATTGATCTGTGTATTTTCATTTTATGGTTGGTTGATGAAAGAATAAAACTCCTAGATTTATTTCTTGTACTTAATTTAGTTCAAGCCTTAGTATATTTGTTAGAGACTACCCCCCTTAGCTTCGCTAGGAGTTAGTCTAGACGGAGGAGTTGAGGATTATGTGACAACACCTTAACTCTCACTTGCCCTCAATGACACACCGAGTGGATTGAAGATTTCTTCCATGTCTCCCAGGTGTGTATAAGACATGGAATAAATCTTCAATCCACTCGGTGTGTCCTTGGGGGCAAGTGAGAGTTAAGGTGCTGTCACCTAATCCTCAACTCCTCCGTCTAGGCTAACTCCTAGTGAAGCCAAGGGGGGTAGTCCCTAACAAATATACTAAGGCTTGAACTAAATTAAGTACAAGAAATAAATCTAGGAGTTTTATTCTTTTATCAACCAACCATAAAATGAAAATACACAAATCAATTATTCACCGCGATATATTTTAAACATGTACTTGCATAAAAGGATACTTAAGACACAATTGTTAGATGCAAGTAAAATCAAATTTGCTTCAAGTAAATGACTGAAAAGTAAATGAAGCATATGGTTTTGCAAAGTGTGTAAATGAGACAAGTGCCTTAAAGGTAATCATGGGCAGTGTAGTTCGTGTATTTTATTAAAGTAAATTGATGTTTAGTTAGTGAGAGAATTTTAATTGCAAGTAAAGTAAATGTTTGTCTAAACTAGATTTGGTCCTTAGGAAAGGTCCCTAAAGTGGAGGTCGAGTAATGCCGCAGATCCAACAGGGTAAACCCTCTGATTTGACACACAAGCCCAAGAAAATGTGAAGGGATCTGACAGAGAGAATCTAGATCTCAAAGTTTTCGCCAGATAACCTCACAAATTCTCTTACGTTGCCACTAAAGCGAAGATTCCTTATAGGATTTCCCTAATTATTCTATCACCATTGACCAGCTCAGCATGTATGAAACTTACTCCCAGCAGATCGAGACTAGCTCGCACCTAGAAGGGCCAGGAACCGCACTGAGAGCTGAGGGGAATTGTTTATTTTAAACAAGAAATCAAATGCTGAAATTGAAATGTTTTTTAATTACTAATGTCTTCACTGACTAGCCTCTTTTGGAGGCACTGAGGAGACAGGTTATTTGCCAACTTTGAAAATTGAAGAAAATAGAACTAACTAGCAATTAAAGATTACTGTGATTGCAAAAGGAAATCTAAACTAGATTGTGGTTTGTTTTATCTTTAGAGTTGAATGTGAACTTGTTAGACCACTTAAAATAAATGACAAAATGAAACAAGCCAAGACAAAAGATACCAAAACACAACACACACCCCCCCGGGGGTAAAAGCAAAGTGAGGCCGGAAAAGCAAAGTGAGGCCTCCTTTGACTCACTAATTTTATTATCACGGTTACAATTGCTCTTTGAAGAGTCTTGAGATCTCTTTAAATGAGAGATAAAGACCTTTATATATGGATCAAAAGGAAAAAATGTTTTTTTTACAAGTTTCTTGATAAAATGGGTCACTTTGGGTTCCTTGGTTGCTTCAAATCTTCAAGATTTGGATTGGGTATCCCTTTGTCCTTGCACAGACCTGCACAAAACATCCAACAATTGATAGCAAAAGGATGGCCAAACACACTTTAAGAGTGTCTTTGGTTATTAGTACATGAAACTAAAATTTCTATGTAAAAATCTATGACAAATTAGCAAAATCCTTAAGTCTAAACTAACTAAACAAAGCCCTTTCTTACTGAAAATCTTTGCTGTCCTAAAACAAAAATTAAAACAACGACAATTTGCTCAATTTTAACTTTTAAACTCTCTAAATGTGACTACCATTATCTTTGAGAAATTCTCTAAAGATTAAGGAAAAATTTAGCCACTAGCAAGCTAGATTTTTGAAATAGCTTTAAGATTTATCTACTTGCGTTTTAAAAAAAATACAAAGTGATTTAAAATTTCAGTCTTAAACTTTATTTTGTATATACTTTGAATCAAATAACCAAAACACAATTTTAAAGAATGAGAAAGAGAGAAAATAAATCACTTTGATCTTTTTGGAAACTTGGGCAAATGGAGTCTTGTTGATAGGTCAAAGAGGGACTATGTCTTTCTTGGATCTTGAAGACAAAAATAGGCACAAACAAGACCAATCTCCTCTCCAAGTATGAGAATCTGCAACACTTATAAATCTCTTGCCAACAAAGGATTAGTAGAACGGTGCTATCTACATAGAATGCTTCATAAAGACATACACATTAAGCAAAATGGATATGTATTATAAAATTTTCAGATGTACATAAGCAATAAGACTATCAAGTAAACAAGTTTTTCTAATCTTATCCAACTTGGAGATAGCTCCACTAGAATGGCCACTTACTAACAATTGAAGGAAAGAAAAACGAAATTGTAAATATACCTCATAAATTAACACATTGACATAGATGCTCCACACATGAAATTGACACAAGGTTGTAGCCTCCAAAGCCTTTTATTCCAATTCACAATAATAGTACAAATTACAATGCAATAACAATCCTTAGCCCAACTCTAATTAGCTTGTACAATGGGAGGATGCTTCTTTATATAGCCAAAGGTGAAAGGTGGGGAGATGGGGAGAGTGCACCACTTGGTGAAGAGGGGCGCACCACTTGGAAGAGTGAGATGTGCCAAGTGTGTAGATTTGGCTGCCACTTATCCCACAAGCCCTCACAAATCACCACATGAAGGGATTAGGTGGATAAGAGGTCGCCACCTTTCAAAAGGTAGGTGGGTTCATATGTGGATGCGCCACCTCTATCAAGGAGGGTTCACTTCCTCTTGGCCCACACTCAATAACCCAACCACATATCATTCAATCAATCTAAACTATATCTAAAATACATCTTGTGGCTGCCACATAGCCTTTTGAGACTTTATTTGTCTCCAACATGTTTCCTTGATTTTCTTTAATTTATTTTGATTTTTTTGGGTTTTTTGAGCAAAATTGATTTTTAAGTTATTAAAACCACTAATTTTGCTCAACCAAGTGGGTACTTATGTAATATGGGTGCTCTAGGTCAAAAAATGAGCACCCCCAAGACATAGAAAGTCCCCTAGTACCACCTTTTTAATACATCTTTATTTTTTAATTAAAAATTTCCGTTTTGCGGAAAATTTTTAATTAACTGAAAAATTAAAAAAAACTTAAGGGGGACTTAGCACATTTCCATAGAACTCTAGGAGTATGTTTAACATGGTAATATACATTAGACATTAGGCTTAGATCCATGCTAAGGCCTAACCATGGGTATATACAACTCTGGAGGGATTGCGTGAAAAACTCATTTATTATAAATTGCCTGAACGACAAAATATAATAAACAAGTAAAAAAAACACTCCAGAGTACAACTCATGCTTAGGATTAAGGTGGCAATAAGACCTTTTACAAGTTCATCATGCAACATCTCTTATTACAATTTTTATGGAAATGTGAAAAAGTTGGTCTTTATTGACCGACTGAACTCTGAACTTTGAATAATAATGTTCAATCTTTGGCGGCTCGCTGGAAGTCCATCCTAGTGCAACTTTGATGGATAACAGGTCGAACGAGGAAAACCCATTTTAGCTATAGGTATGTAGACCTGTAGCAGTCTGTCAATTCTGGTGTCCAACCTAGAATTTTGCCTCAATTTCAAATTTTTTCTTGATCAATGTCTCGACCAACTCCTTCCCGTGTACCTTTCTGGGCCCATATCTTGTTCATCCAGAGTTAGATTTGCGCCAAATGAAAGGCAACAGAAAGGTGCCAAACAGAGCTATAACATGGGCACAAAAAAAATTAGTTTTGTGTCTGTTTGGTACAGGGGAAAAGCCTCCCAAGGTTCAGGCCCAGGGGGTCCCTTAGTCGAAAAAGGCCCAAATCGAAGCCATGGTTCGGTCAGCTCACAGGGAAACTTAAATGCAACAAAGGGGGGGTATAATCAGGTCTGAAAAGTGCCTGAACAACAAACTTTTCCTTACATACAACGACCAAAGGCCAAAGGCCCCTTGCCCTCCTAAGCAGCTCTTCAATTTCCCCACACCTTGGGGCTTCATCACGGTGAATCTGACAGCCATGGATGGCCGTGAAATGTCCTAAGTCACCTCATCTACAACTGCAAAACATGGCAGTAATCAAAGAGTCTTTGGGATGGCACAAATCCCAGGGCAAATGATGATGTGGCATACTAATTTTTGTCATTTTATGAAAATGACTTTTTTTAATAGTTTAGTCTCGCATGATTTACTTTTGGCTTGTATACATTGTAATTAAAAGGTCAAATCATATTTGATTTGATTCCTTTTGGATAAGGTCCCTTTTGGATAAGTTTACTTTTTGATTAAAATAAATAAATCTTTAAGGGTTGGTCCACTTGTCGCTTTTTGAAAAGTGACAAGTGTATTTTGACTTAACCCTAAACTTTCACCTCTTCTTTATAAATAAGAGGGATGTCATTGTAGAAAGGGGTAGAATGAATATAGGACCAAAGCTGTGTTGAAATTTTCGAAAGTTCTTTTTGTGTGTTAAATTTTGGTTGTTGGACATGTCACTTGTTAAATTTTGGTTGTTGGACATGTCACTTGTTGGTTAAGGGTTGAGGGGTAGTAGTAAGTACTTGTTATGTTAGCTATCTCAAGGAGGGATTGGTTAGCTAGGTGTTTGTCGCTGTTTCCTTGGGTTTAACTTACTTGCTTTCATTTTCTAACAACTTTGTTTAACTTGTTTGACGTGTTTTAGTGCAGATTTTTTGAAGTATTCAACTGTTTTCAGCCTTAGCTAGGGGCTGGGAGTCCGAGAGCCCCTCAGGATAGCCCTTAAATAAGCCTCTTAGTTGGCTGTTCATGCTTGCTTGCTTCTTTATCTCTTTCATGTAAATTTTTGTTATGATTTTGGGTTACTAACCTTGCTGCTCCAAACAAAAAAATTGACACAACCATCTTAGTGGGCTGTTATTTATCTTTTATATGCAAATTTCTGTTTCATTTATTTTAGTTTTTTCATATATATAATCACTAAAATTTCATTGTTTGCCTGCAAGGATATAATTCGGTTACATACTCTGCTTTTCCTATGCGGTTGGGGACCATCTAGAGTCTTGTTTGAGGCAAAGGGGCCAACAGGACAGTGAAGAAAAAACATCAGATCTGATCGGTAAATCCACCCATTCACACTCATTTTCACCTTGAATTCACTTGCTTTCATTCAAATTTTTTTGCACATGTACCCATGTCGATATGCTTTGCTTGTGTAGATAGTTTGAGTAGTTTGTTTATAAATTTCTGTTTATAAAATCTAATTTTACCTTCGTAAATAATCATCATTGTTTCGAATTTCAATAAGTAAACTTCCAATCTCTATACAAGGAATCAGTGGGGGCTTTATGCATATGGCGGCTTTGCCGCTCACAAAGAGCCTCAAACCATTCCTTTGGGTCGAATGGTATACTTGTTTACTTGTAATTAGTTGATTTTGTCATTCTTCATTGTATATTTTCTCGTACACTAATCTACAGGTGGCTGCAAACTAAAAACACTCAAAAAAAAAAAAAAAAAAACACAAAAACAAAGCAGGGGTCCGCCCCATACACATTCAAAACAAACCCTATATTATTTAGCTATATGCGTACACATACGATTTAGCCATGACGTATATTCCACATACTTATTTACTTGTTTTTGTATAAAGTTTTAGATAGATTTCAATTTATTGACCAGGATGCACGCTTGCGAAAGCGAGATGTGACCTCGCCAGATGGATGGCCTGGTCCTTTATTTCAAACAATTTCATAGAATATTAAGTGTCAAAGATAGAGAGTCTTCATCAGGAGCCTCTCGGAAGTTGTCTAGTTAGTATAAATTGAGTGGTCTTTCCTTAGTAACACACAGTGAAGGAGTTGAATAATTCAGCTTGGTTGGGATACTACACTGTTTGGGTAAGCTCAACTAAGACTCCCTTTAGGGGGGTTTTGGGCCTCTTCCTTTTCATAGGTATCCTTCTTCCATCCAAGCAGATTTAAGAGGCCGAAAGCGCGAGTGACGAGAAGCGGCTAATCCTTGCTTCTCTGAACTGCATGGGGCATTCTTCAACCTAACCACCGTGGTCTGCTAAGACGACTCTCCTTATACTGGTTGGCACAGTTTCGGGATAATAGGTGTTTCCCTGATCGGGATAACCTTTAAAATGGTTTGGTGGCCAATGCATGTGTTAGTAACTGAAAATCCACTAATAAAATACATTTTAAATTCAAACCTTTTGTCACTTCACCCTTCATCCACGAACAAAAATTGCAGATGTAAATACTCTCCTAAAAATAGTTGTAACAACTCGTAAAAAGGTTGTCTATCTTCATTTACAACTCCCCTTTTGATTTGACAATTTTCCAGGATCACTTCCTGGGTCACCTCGGGGAGTACCAAGCCATTCTGGGCTTGTTTTCCTGCCTTAAAAGATTTGAACAGCTTGCTATTCGCAATTTATAGCCATCTGAAAAGACTTGGCTGTAGCTTTTAAACTCACTTTTCGCCCTTATTTTTCACCTTTTTCACTTGAGACATCCACTGGTCTATTGTTCAGGACCCTGGTTTACCCCGGGAACCCATTCTGGGCCATTTTCCAAGGCTTTAAGGGAGCGGACAACTCGTTGTTTGTTTTGTTTAGTTTTCTTTCCTAAAATCAACGAACTTATTTTCATCCCATTTTCCATAATTTTCACCTCTAAGGCCATTTTGGCCATCTAGGAAGCTGAGGGAGGACAACACCCAGGGTGGGTGGTCCTAAGAAAGACTTCTTATAAGTCTTTCACCTCTCCTTTCTCCCCTTCTTTACCACCTCAGGCGAAGGACCATCTGAGGTATGAGTAGTCTATGCCTCGTGCCAAGCTATCAAAGAGGTTGTAACCGACTTCACAGCCAAATAGGTTGTGTTGACTGCCTCTCCAACATAGGTGGTCATCTCCATGTGCCATGAAGAGATGCATCATTAGATGCAAATTTATTGAAGACTTTTGGCTCTACAGGGCATTGTTTGGCCCCAACACTTCTTTTTGTAACTGAAATTTCCACACCCCTACGTGGGTCAATAATGTAATAGGTCTGTATGAGTCATGTCTAGGTTAGTTATCTTGGGATCGATTCACTTGGAGAGTTCCTTTCGCTGAGGGTTTTTTATCCTCATGTTATCAATTGGGCTTTTCAGCCTTATTGATTTCCCTTGAGTTTTTCCCTCACACTTGCAATAATTCCTCCAAAGTGGTGAACGACGTTCTAGTGGGTTTATCTTTTGGTAACTATTATAGGGAATCATTGTAAATGACCATGAAAAACATCTTAGAAAGTCTCACGGAATTCCATAGAGTCTAGATTAATTTTTTTAATTAATTAATTTTAATTAAATTTCCCTAAGTTTGGAGGTTTAATTATTTAATTAATTAATTATTTTTGAGCAAAAATTGTAAAAACTAGGTCTTTGGGCTTTTGATTGGGGTATTTGTGTTCAAAAGAAATGAAATAGCACCCCCTACACCCTTGGACCAAGTTTCAGCTCGGTCGGACAACTTTTGCTATGGGTTTGTTCACCTAGAGTGTCAGTCGGTGAAAAAAACAATTTTAATTGCTAAGTCCAAACATAGCAAAAAAATAATTTTTAAAATTGAGTTAAAAGAATGATGTAAAGATGGATAAAGGTGAGAGATTTTTCCTAACCTTTCCTAACCCTCACATCACCCCCCCACCTAGCCATAAAGAAAAAACGTCACTTTTTCTAGAGTGGTGTGCCTTTCTTCTAGAAAGTCTCCAAAAAGTAAAAAATGATAAAAAAATATCAGTGGGAGACTTATGCTATCCCTTGGCATGCTTTTCCTAGCCTCCCACTACCTCTTTGCTTCATCCCAATGCCTCTCCACTCCCCTTCCCTCATTAATTCCTCTCCTCTCCCCCAAATGGTGCGCCCTCCAAGGAGAGTTACCCCCCCCCTCTTGTGGATCTCCTAGGAAAA
>ML816161.1:0-14409 GCA_009831015.1 Picea engelmannii | reverse complement strand
AGGGTTCCATTTCCTCTTCACTCTCTGAGTCATAGGACAAGGTATCATCAAAAAACTGGAAAGGAAAATGACTTACCTCATTCTCTTCATCTTGTGGAGATGGAATAGGATCTTGGAGAGCTTTGTCGGATGGAGGAGCGGTTGCTGGTGCTTCATCCTCATAATCCGCCTTTCTAGTTACATCTTCACTGCATTCTCTTGGATTATGGGAGAGGTCTTGCTCCTCTTCAAGGGGTTGATAATGGTCTTCATAAACCTCGTCTTTTATATCAGAGGATTCTTGGTATTGATCATGATATGCCTTCCTAAGATCTTCTACAATCTCAGTGGTGAATCCTTTGTCGTCTAAGGTTACCATGAGGTTTTGAAGGACATCTTCATACGTTTGGCAATGCGGCTTAGTAAGGTCTATAAACCTACTTATGAGGTGTATGAAAGATGATATACCCTTGTCCTTGCAACAACTCTTAAAACAATCTTGTAAGTAGGATGGTAGAGTGAGTAAGAACAATTTTATAAGAGCATCCTGTCCTCCCAACTTTATCTCACTCAAATACTCCAAAAAATTTACGATGTGAGGAGTTTGGAGGCCCAAAAATGTTGGAGAGTTGTTTATCCATTTTGTATCAAAGTAATTTGGGTATCCTTGAAAACTTCTGAAATCAATACTCGGATACATTTGTTCCCAGTGTGCCATAATCCCATAACTTGGAAATATCACAGAAAGTAAGGTGGCACCCTGATAAATATTAGTGGAGTCGCCAGATAATTTGCCTGAAACTATCAAAGAAATAGGGAAAACACCCTAGTGGAGTCGCCAGGTAAGCTTGCAAGATAAGGCTTTGAGGCAAGGCTTTCTGAAAAGATTTGTCGTTTGAGGAGAATTGATTCAGTGTTCCCCGACAACGGCACCAAAATGTTATCACACAGTTTGTAGCTAGGTCAAATGGCTGAGAAGTAGAAGGCCAAACTGGAGTAACAGGAACTTATCCCACCCAATGCCACCACGATGGGGAGGTTCTTTCTCTTTAGGGAGGTTAGGCCCAGGGGAGACGTCCCCGGTAACCTGGAGTTTTGAAGAGGCAAAAGTTTAGAAGTCAAAGTAAAGTTCCCTCTTCACAGGTCACCACCAAAACAGATATCCCTGGCTAAACAACCAATAATGAAGTGTAGGCCCAAAGAAAAACACCTACCCGGAACAAAGCAACAACAAACCAAGATATATGCAAGCTATGATTAATGGGTTAGTACTTCATAAGACTATCTGATATCAATGTATAAGCAATTATAACAATAAATATTGACGAAGTTTGTTAATATAACAATGAAATAATATTACTTCACCAATAAATGTCAAGATGATGTAACAATCAATGTATCCAATCAATTCCTCATTCAACAAATGCTTTAAACACCATCCAATTGCCTATTAAATGAAAGTTGCTACGTCAAGATGAAATAACCAAGGGTGACGTCATCTTTTTAGGGATAGTAGTTAGTTAGGGTTTCAATTCAGCAAAGGTTTTGAGAGTTGTTTGATCACTTTCACTTCAACAATGGAGGTCTAAGATCAGTGCCTAAGGGTTAATGGAGTCAATTTAGAAGAGGACGCAAGGGTTGAAGGAAACTAAGGACTGGAGGGAAGGGTTCTAAAGTGCTGCTATGGCAGGGCCTCAGAATCAAAACCCTAGGGGAGAAAGGCTCACTCCGGTGTTGCTAAAGGAAGGCCTCGTGCTCTCTCCTCCTTCCTTAGGTCAACTTGGCAAAATGGCTAGCATAAAAGATAAATCAAGACTAGAGAGTGTGGTGAGGGAGAGTGTTGTTAAGGCAAGGCTCTATCACCAAACCCTAGAAGCAGGACGACCCTAGGTGTAGATAACCTAGGCCTAGGACGTCTCCTCCTTCTTGATTTCAGAGAGTATGGCCTGCTCAGGGAGAAGAAGCAATAAGAGTGTAGCTATGGCTAGGCTCTTCCTTCCTTCTTCAATGGCTGAAAATTTCTCTTTTAGGGGACATGAAACAAGGACCTACTTGTGTGCTTGTCACCTAGGGTTTTTAATCAACAAATTATAAACATATGCAAGAATATAAGACTACAACCATTCAATCAAGAAGTTTTTGCAGAAAAAAGACTTACATATCATCATGAAAATAGCATGCGAACCCTAGTTGTAAACCTTCCTTCAAGAGAAATGCCAAAACTGCCAAGAAAAGCCTTCCTTCAACAAGTGCACCTCACTAAACCAACAAATTTACCCAAGTAGGGCGCAAAAATCAGACCTCACTAATGAGTGAGTGATGTGTTATGATAAAATGAGGCTAAAACTCCTCAATATATACTGTATCAATGACCTTAATTAATTTTAGGTCATAAAAATAGCCGACAAGACCAGAATATACTATTTTTACATTAAATTGTCAAATTAAAACCCTAACTGAGCTGTAATAAAGGTAAAATCCCCTTCAAGGGAGGCACTAGCCCCTTTTAGGGCAGATGAGACATCCAGGAGCAAAACGTTAGCCACCAGGGGCCTCTCCAACATGCCACGCGTGCCACTGCTGCCCAGTTTGCCTCCAAGAATGACCATGAAGCTGGATGACACCATGGTGAGGATGGGGACGTTCTGAGCCTTCCAAGGCCAACGTTCCACTGAAAATGCGGCATTCCCCTTAGGTCGGGTTTTGCCAAAGTGCCTCTGGTGAAACGTCGTCTTCTTCTCCGGTGCAAAACATCGATCAAACACTGTCCTGTCTCTGCCCCTCTAACGGGGTCTCAGCAACCATCTGATGGGCTCTTCAGCCCCATGGAGGTCCGAACTAATCATCTCCCCATGTGTACCGGTCCAAATGGTACCTATCCGTCGAGCATGGTCCATCACATCAAAAACTACGCCCTCCATGGGATCATTAGTCACAGGGATCATAGCAATGTCAATCACATTTCATCATTAATATTATCAAACACATGCATAAAAACTCTGATATATCATTCAACAGCTCAAAGATATTACAAAAACCTACAATACAAGATCAGAGAAAAAGACAAGACGTCCTATTGGGCTAGTATCCACAAGAAAAGGGAAGTCCCCTGGTAGGTTTCATCCAAGCCATGTAAATGAGGTGATGTAGCTAGGGGATGTCCAGACATGTGGGTAGAGTGAGAGCCAAGGATTGCATAATGTTATCTGTGGGTGCCTTTGTAGAAGGCGAGATGTACCCGTCATGGATGCAATTTTTCCAAGCCCGTTCTTGCCTTTATTCTTTTCTTTATTTGATTTTTCTTCTTCTTTTCATTTTTTATTCAAGGGCTAACCAGAGGACACTGCCTTGGCGTGGTGACCAGAGCTGACAGTGTTACCCACAAGTACTTTCACAGAGATGAGAAGGCTGGCTCATGATGAGACCCCCTTTCCCTTGGCCATTCAACCAAATGTCACTACCCTGGCGTGGTAACCAGATGATGGCAATGTCATACTGTTAGGTACCCATGGACCTAATAGGCTGGCTCGTGATGAGAGCCCCTATCCTCTTGGCTAGGTCTTGTTTGTTATTTTCCGGGTCCCTCTTGTTTCTTGCTAAGAGGCTTTTTATTGCCTTCTCGGGGATCCCTGGGCGAAGCATCTTGAGGTTTTATTTCTAGGCTTTTATCTTTTACCAGCTGCTTTTACCTTCTGGGCCTTTAGCCCCTTCTTCCCACAAGATAAGGTGCAACCCTACAAACAGTTCAATCCAATGGCCGGACAAGGGGAATTAGATAAATGAGCGGGAGATAAGATGAAAAAGTGGTGGTATGATGGGAGTGGACGATGGCTCTTCAGAAATCCCCCAATGGAAAACCAAAACCTATGGGTACAGGCTTGCTAGGGCATCCTATCAATCTTCCCAAACATGGTCAAGTGTGTTAATGCAAGATCCAAGCAGTTGTCAGAGATAAAGGGAATCAGATGCATATATCTAAAGGTTTTAATGATCAAAAGTGACACATACCATGATACCTGGACCAATTACCTCATGGAGCAAGAGCCTTCTCCGATACAAGACCAAGCCGATGGTGATGGATGCTGCTGTGTTGACAAGACGAGTGTGATGAAAGAAGAAAAGGATAGGCGCTCCAGGGCCATGCTCAGGTCAATCCTGCTCTCGATACTCCATGTCTGGGACCTGTGGACCTCGAGACATGATCTCCTGGTTATCCCTAAAAATCAGGGATAACCGGTACCACGATCTGGGACTTCCAAATGACGGGCCCGCTCGGAGGGATGACATGGCGCATGCATTTCCATCAGCTGTTGGAATAACAATGGGTCTTTTTGGTCATCGCTGAGCTTATTGTATGATGCTCTTGGGTCTTCGAACATACTACTCATTACTGAGATGCATGAGAGTCATGTTCGACCTATCCCGATCATTGCAGGATACCATTAGTTCTCAACATGTATACAGGAGATGAGGTGCTCGGGTGGCATCAGAGGTTTAAGAGGATTTGCTTGCTTTGTTAGAGATTCCCTCTTGAGCATGTTTTCTCTGGTCACCACATATGAGTTTGCTAGGTTTATGCGGGTTCGGGTTCGGGGTGTTTCGCCCCTCCCAAGGGACATTTACATTGTCGTCTGCTACTTCCCTCCAACATCTTCATCATATGCCATTCATAATGGGCTTGACATGGACCCCTTTATAGACCTCTATGCCGACATCACCTAGTACATGGTGGTTGGAGAGTTGGTTCTCCTAGGTGACTTCAACTCCTGCGCCAGAGCCCTCCAGATTCCTCTCCAAGACCGGTTTTCTCTTCCTAGTGATATCTTCCTAGACGAAGACCTCACCAGATCACAGGTTGTAGAGCTCAAACGCTCCAGGGAGTAGGTAACAACAGTATGCCCGGCAAGAAAACGGGCAGTCATCAGGAACCTCCGAGCAGTCATCAAAGACTCTTTCCCACCTAGGTGGGTACCACGATTTGGGACTTCCAAATGACGGGCCCGCTGGGAGGGACGACATGGCGCATGCATTTCCATCAGCTGTTGGAATAACAATGGGTCTTTTTGGTCATCGCTGAGCTTATTGTATGATGCTCTTGGGTCTTCGAACATACTACTCATTACCGAGATGCATGAGAGTCTTGTTCGACCTCTCCCGATCATTACAAGATACCATTAGTTCTCAGCATGTATACAGGAGATGAGGAGCTCGGGTGGCATAAGAGGTTTAAGAGGATTTGCTTGCTTTGTTAGAGATTCCCTTTTGAGCATGATTTCTTTGGTCACCACAGATGAATTTGCTAGGTTTATGTAGGTTCGGGTTCGGGGTGTTTTCCCCCCTCCCAAGGGACATTTACATTGTCGTCTTCTACTTCCCTCCAACATCTTCATCATATGCCATTCATAATGGGCTTGACATGGACCCCTTTATAGACCTCTATGCCGACATCACCTAGTACATGGTGGTTGGAGAGGTGGTTCTCCTAGGTGACTTCAACTCCCGCAGCAGAGCCCTCCAGATTCCTCTCCAAGACTGGTCGAATGACATGTTTTGCATCAAGGAGATTGATCCAGAGTCAGTAGGGCTTCACCGAACGTTTGGCGATGCTTTGGGACCTCTCACAGCCTATGATCGACACCTTTTACACTTAGGGGAAGCTCAGGAGTTGTTGATCCTGAATGAGCTCCCATGCTTCCCAAATTTTTTCTTTTTCATGTGTTGGCCTAATGGAGGAGGGGCGAGTGTAGTGGACTACGTCGTATCTAGCCATAACCTACTCCCCTTTATTCATCATTTTTATGTTTCCCCCATGCCCCTCGCTGACCATGCTCTTCTCTCCTTCTCTCTCCGAGTTTACACCCCTCTCCCCCCACATCCCCCCAGGGCCCATCCCACACTATCTTCGGCTTCTATGAGGGGGAACCGAACGCCTTTTCCACCCACCTCTGACATATGCTCCCATCCGAGACCCAATTCTCCTTACTTGATTCTGCCTCCACCAAGTATGGTTACCTCTCATCCACCATTTGGGATGCAACCCTCAAATCTTTCCCTAACTCCTCTCGTCCCACTTCCACCTCCCTAAAACACAATTCCTGTCCTAACTGCAAGGTCCTCTAGTGCCAACTTCGACATGCATTCACCCATGCTCACCCCTCCTAACCCAACCTCAAAGCTTAGTATCGTTGTCTCCTTCGTCGCAAGAAACGCCTCTTTGTCTCTCAGAGGAGATATAACTTATCCATTTCCCTTACTCACTCCCCTAAAAACTTCTGGCGTACCATCCTCCCTTGTCACTCCCCCCTCCCATCTGACCTTGACCCCGACTCCATGTTTTCCCACAGATCCACTCTCTATGATATTCTGGGACAGGCCCAGATTGAGGTTACCTCTCCACCCTTCTCATGCTTGTTATTTTCAAACAAGGACATCCGAGAAGCCGTTAGGGTGATGAACAACAACAAAGCAACAAATGAGGAAGGTTTTCAGGTAGAGTTCTTTAAGCACGGTCTTCATGCTTTGGTTTCTCACTTGGCTAATCTCTTCAACCATGTGGTTTGTACAGGTTTTCCTTCGACTTGGTTGCATCACATCATTCACCGATACACAAATCGGGCCCTAGTCCAGATCCCAACAATTACAGGGCAATCATGGTGGGCCATACATTCTCGAAGCTCTTTGCTACGACTCTCCATAGGAAGCTCTCTAGTGAGATTGAGAGTAGACACCTCAGAGCTAAGGGATAGGTAGGATTCCGACCTGCTCATCGGACCATTGATCACATTTTTACCCTTCAGGCCATCATTGAGGAGGCACGACATCGGTCTTTGAAAGTCTATTGCTGCTTTGTAGGTTTTCGAAAGGCTTTCAAATCTGGCCCGAGAGAAGCCCTGTTTTAGAGGCTCAAAGACATTGGCATCTCCCATACCCTATTGACTGCCATCACACGCCTCTATGAGTCGGTTCTTGGTTGCCTCTGCACAGTTCACGGGATGTTAGATTTCATCAAGAGTACCATTGGAGTTAAATATGGCTGCCCTATGTCCCCCACATTGTTTGGGATTTATATTGATGAGCTAGAGGCCTTTCTCCACGAGCATACCCAGGACAGTGCCATGTGTCTCCTCCACCAGGTTCTGATATCTATCTTGCTTTTTGTCGATGATGTGGTCCTCCTAGCCTTGTCTCCAGCAGGATCATAGTCTGTCTTTTTAAAAAAAATGTTTTTCTGGGGTTTTTACCAGGTTTTGAGAATCTGCATGATTTCTTGAACCTATATTGTGGTTTGTGTGACCTATCTTTACATTCATGACATTTGCAATGTGCTCTACAGTTTTTCTTTTTGTGTTTGGATTTGCCACAACCAAAATGGTAAGTCTCTGCAAATATGTCACAGACAGTATCGACAAATCCTAATTGTTTCTTGACAGACTTTGCAGTCTTCCTATGCATGCTTTCTTTTTGCAAAGTGGTTAGTATTTGTTCATGCACGCCTGCTAGAGAAATTTCTTCTATGTCGATCTGTTCTTCCATTCTTTCTCTAACTAAGTAAGGTATTCTACCAGGCACTGCAAACAAATATTTCCTAAGGTAAGCTGGATTACTAGGGTCACAGGATTTGTACAAAAGATCTTGCATAGTACAATAAAATTCTGGAAGGTCTTTAATATTGCATAATCTTTGGTTCATAAATAAACCTGAATACAGATGTGTATCCATCTTAGCCTTTCCATAGAATTCATGTACTGCTCCTTTTACTAGTTCGTCCAAAGGTTTCTCAAATTCCATGATGTGCAATTTATCAGCTGGATTTAGCCTTTGCTACCATAGTTCCAAGTTACCTGTGAATCCCCAAGTGATTCGTAAGGCTAATTCTCCCCATGTAACTTTGTTCTTGAATATAACCTTTTGTGTCTTAGCCCAAGAGGACCATCTCTGAATAATAATCATGATCTAATTTTTTGATTTACAATTCAGATTGGTGATTGGGGCTGGATCAATGTTTTCACGATTGGAACTAGAATGGTCATCAGAATTTGCAGGATCAAATGGAATTTTTCTGTTTGTTCCATATTTAGCATTGCACCATTTTTCCCAAGCGGTTTGGAAAGTTTGACCACCCTATTCATTAGTACTTCTAGGCATATTTTCTTGATTAGCTCTAGAAGTTTCAGGTTGCTCTTCTTTTACAACTCTTATTTCTATCAATTTTTCAGACAACTGATTTTTCACTATTTGGAGCTTTTCTTGTGCCAATTTGACAACATTATCTATCCTTGGGATTTTAGATTGAGGCTTATCAATTCCTTTTAATAGGAGGTGTTTTCTTCCTGGGGATGGTTCAAGATCAAAGAAACTGAAGCTTTGTTAGTTAACTTCAGCCAAGGACAGAGGAGGGGAAGGGGATCTTTCTTCTTCTATTCTTCTTTTGCCAACACTTGGGTCCCTTCTTGTGATTCTCATCATCTTCCCCTGTATTTGAGTCATCTGAATGCTGATTCGGGTTATCTGCATTGGAAATTACCGGCCTAGAAGACTGCTCATGCTCAGAATCTTCCCCCCCTTCAGGTGGAGTTGCTTGAAGCTTGACACCTGAATCCTTATCCACCATTGGCTGCTCGGTCATTTTGAATCCAAGAGAAGTGTGGAAAGGTCCAACTTCCTCGTCAACAACATCTATACTAAAGCTCACCTTATTGGTGTCAATATCAACCAACTTGGTAGGCTTTATGATTTTCTCTATACCTTGTGATCATCATCTTTTTGCTCTTTGGATCTAACTTGGTTCACTTTTTATCTAAAATCCAATTGTAGGCAGTAGAACCAAAGAATTTAAGATGGTTGACTTCGGGCTTTCTTCCAGACTATGCTTCCTTTGGAGTCTTCTGCTTCACTGACTTTAGATTATCTTGGAAGGGAGTCAAGGGTTCACAGGCAAGAACTAAAGCACATGGAAGCAATGTTGTGGTGCATTGCCACTTCATTAGACAAGTTGTAGAGGATGGATCTATTGAGTTGCAGTATTGTTCCACAAAGGACCAAATTGCAGACATTCTCACCAAGTCGTTGGGTCTAGAAAAATATGTAAAATTCCGGGATAAGCTTGGTATAGTTAGTAGATTGACCATTAAAGGAGGGTGTTAAAGTAAATATTGGTTTATAATGGTCAATTAGATATTAGACTTAGGCATTAATAAAGTCATCTTGACTTCAGCTTATTTTATGCTTTTATGTCTTATTTCACTTTATTGTGATTTTCGGTCTATCCCACATTCATAAAGTGGATTGACTCGACTTGATTGTAATCCTACATAAGAAATCTTTTGCTTTCTCATTAATACACAATACAGATAAGCGAGCAAGTATTGAGATATGTGAAAGGGACACTTGACTTTGACATTCTGTACAACATAAGCAAAGACCCTCGGCTGTATAAGTATATAGATTCAGATTGGGTAGGTTCTGTGGATGATAGAAAATCCACTTTTAGATATGTTTTCCAGCCTTGGCACTGGTGTGACTCAAAATATCGAGGAGCAGTGAAAGGAGCATGTGAGGCAATCTGGCTCATGAGGATGCTTTCAGATATGCAGATGCAACAAACAGAGCCAACACCCTTATTATGTGGAAATCAATGTGTGATCAAACTTGCCAAGAATCCAGTCTTCCATGAGTGTACCAAACATGTTGAGGTACATTGCCACTTCATCGGACAACTTATAGAGGATGGATCTATCAAGTTGCAGTACTGTCCCACAGAGGACCAAACTATAGACATTCTCACCAAGTCTTTGGGTCTACAAAAATATGTAAAATTCCAGGATAAGCTTGGTGTAGTTAGTGGATTGACCATTAAGGGAGGGTGTTAAAGTAAAGAAGCCAAGATAACTCAAAAGAGTTCTCCATATTGTGTATTACATAGTTACCAAGTTCGAATTTGGATTCGATTCGATACTGAAAACATTCGATTGCGTAAAATCCAATACAGAAAAATTTCGTGAGTATAGATCCTACAACTACTAAAATATGTTAGTTTTTCAAAATTTTAGAAAGTTCTCATCTGTTTTCAGCTCCTTTTCCTATGTTTATTTTGCAGTTTAAGACATTTGCAAAGGATACAACTTCATTTGAATTTTTTGTGGACCTGAGCAAGCATAGCCTTTCCCTCCTTCAACTACAACCAAATGAGACTTATTAATGGAAGTGTAGCCAGTTCAGTTGCATCCTTCCCATTCCTTTAGCTAGTTATTCCAGCAAAGTCGTTGAAGCATGTGCCGCCGGGAGAGTCAGCAGTAGAGAAGAAGCAATTGGTTGTCTGAGCTGTAGACTACCAACTCATCGCAAGATAGTGGTACTAACTGGGTATAGACAATCTAATTAGGCGGTGAGTTATGAACCATGAGATGCTCATTTGGCATCAAAACGAATGCCCACAAAATCCTCTCTCAAGAAAATGGAGGATGACTTGAACTATTTCGCCTCTATCACCTGTATCGAATTGAATTTAACGTATGATTGGTCAAACTGTTGAATTTTCAAATTCTTCAACCTGATTCGGTCGAATTTGGTAACTATGGTGTATTAATGAAAAAAAGAAAGCTTTCTTATATAGGATTACAAGCAAGTCGAGTCAATTCACTTTGTGATTATGGGATAGACCGAGAAACACATAAAAGCATAAAATAATCTAAAGTTGAGTTAACTTTATTAATGCCCAAGTCTAATATCTAATTGACTATTATAAACTAATATTTACTTTAACAACTTATACATTATGAGAAGGTTGTATGAGAAAGAATCATGATTTTTTTCATTCAAAGACTAAATGACATTTAAGTAGTTATGTTAAAAAGAGAGATAAAACTCTTTATTACTTCACTAATGGACACATACATCCAAGGTTTCAAAATCGTTGTGATGATTATTATTGGAGGTTTCAAAAGATGCGCATGACGTTTTGTGTGTTATGGGCATACAAATAACCGATTGTCACAAGTCAACCACAGAGAAAAATTTTGATGCTACATTTGATAAAGACAAATGTGTCATAAAGGGTGAAAGGAATTAAAGGAATTAACATAGACTCATTTGAAAAGATGTGGAATTAGGAGTTATGGACATTCCAACAATTTTAAAGAACTTAATATGGTTCATGGTTTACTAATTTAGTGCGGGTATTTGTTAAGGTTGCCTTTTTAAACAAGAAATATAGTGATAAATTTAACAAAGGTGAATGGGAACAAATATTTTAGGAAATTTATCTATGATTTCTTAAGATAAATTTGGATGTACTTTCTTAAGCATAAGTTATATGCTCTTAAAATATTCAAGGAGTTCAAACCTATTGTTAACTTTTAAGAGGTAACATTGGAAGAAAATTAAGGTTCTCAAGATAGAAGATTAGTTTCTATTGCAAAAAGGAGTATGAAATAATAATTTTTAGAGTTATTATTATTATTGATAACTATGATTTGCTATACATTGATGAGTTTTGAAAATAATCACCAAACTTCCATATTACCCATATGATGACATTATCTTATTTTGGTTAATTATGAGTTTTTAATAAAATCTTTGTTACGTCTTAGAAGAAACATCTAATGATTTTCATAGGGTTTGACATCTCAATATCAAGAGCTATGTAGGGTGTAATTCCCATCCCCTTCATTTATGTTAGTGATGTAGTGCTCGCCATTATCTAGTGTTCCCTTCATTATGGATATCTACCCAAAGGATTGAACATCCCAAATGATGTTCAACCTAGCCATTAAAGATGTTTAGTAAGAAACATCTTAAAGTTTTATAGCATGCTAAATCCCATAAAAAATAAATATGGCAATCCATCCTACGAATCCATCCTAGGAAATTTCAGATTGGGCCAATGCTCTTTTATTGAATTGCCTTTATGATAAGAAGGGCATGTTTTGCCTTGTGAGGTAAAGCGCTATGTCTTTACCTTAAACTTGCCAAATGTTGCATACCATCTTTCTTAAATG
The DNA here is from genome assembly GCA_009831015.1 of Picea engelmannii. Lineage (NCBI taxonomy): Eukaryota > Viridiplantae > Streptophyta > Pinopsida > Pinales > Pinaceae > Picea > Picea engelmannii. Next base: position 2,434 of record ML816161.1, on the reverse strand, counting down.
GTAATTAAGAAATGGTAAGGAATTAGATCATTTAGGCAATGCCGTAGATTTAAATCCCCACTATATCTAAACAATGCGTGATGGTGTCTTTGCCCCTGTAATGTCACTCTTACTTATTGTTACCCATGTAATGCCTATAATTTGGCCCAAACATAAAGAAAGTGCGACCAATGTTCCACGACTAAAGAGTCAATGATTTTACTTAAAATATTTCCCATCGTTAACTTAGACATCCTACAAGGCTTAGAAACCATCGTTAACTTAGACATCCGACAAGGCTTAGAAGAATCGATCACAACTTATCCATCACTTAACAATAATCTTTCCAATCATTAAATTAGATATCCTACAAGGCTTGCTTAAAATATTTCCAATCGTTAACTTAGACATCCTACGAGGCTTAGAAGAATAAATCACAACTTATCCATCACTTAGATATCCTACAAAGCTTGCCTTGGCCCTTCACACAAATATTCCATGGACCAAGTGGAAGGTTTACAAAAAAATAAAAGTTATCTTGAAAATAGGAGAAAGAGACCATCTTTGTTCGTTTGTGCCCTCTTTCATTATTGGTTTGGACCAGTTTATATCTTAGTTGAGTCTTGTTACTGTGTTAAGCCTTGTCTAGATTCAATATTGTTGGATGTTCCTTAAATGATAATTATTGGTACATGTCAGACTTTGTCAATCACGAGATACATATCAGGCTCGGGGTTAGATGGGCTTGTGCTAGTCATAACGGTTTTAAACACAATGATGAGTGCTGACTCCCAAATTTGGCCCCTGTATAAACTAGGATATTATTTGTCAAATGCATCTGTGTTTGGTCAAAACCAATAAATCGAACTCAAATATCAAAGGGATGTATAATTAGTATTGGGGATATTTTGGAGTTTATTGAAGAAACGTTACTAGTCATAATAATAACCTGTGTGATATCATTTAATAAGTGCATGCATTAATGAGAAGATAAGATTCTTCTCCGATAATTCCATTATCATGATTGGGGTAATGATCCACTTCCACTTTCTGCTTAATGCACCTTATTTAGTGGGCTGGACTCTAATTACTGGTGGGTGCATTTTATCAAATTATTTTTCATTTGCCCATCCACTCGCATGGGTGAGGCCATGATTCAATTCCAAGTGTCATTCCACAATAGAGTGGATGATTCAATCTCCACCATTAATCTTCATTCAACATAAATGGCTAGGATTGCTTTGGGCACCCTTCATTGAACTATAAATAGAGCATCCCTTCTACCATTTCACCCATCCCTAGATTCTTAGATTTATGTTGCTTTTGTTGGAATCTCGCTTCTCATAGGTTGCCTAGTTGGCATCATTTTCTCCCACATTATTGTGTTGTCATTATGTCGTTGGAATGTAGCTAGATTGAAGAAGAGTTGGAGAAGAAGCATTGGACTATGAGAGCATTAAGAGGCGAGAACCCTAAGGAGAAGCGATTTGGAGTCGCCTCTTCTTGCACAAGATAACTCATTGATGTAATATTTTCTTCTTACTAATGGGAATATTCTTTCTTTCACCCCATCTATTTTGTTGATTGTTGTTATATGTATGGATTCTTTTCATTGAATCTTAGAGTAGATTTCACATTTCATCTTTTGAGCTAGTAGATCTAAGTTTTCCATGGTAAGATAGAGTTGGTTTTATTTTTATTTTGTGTGCACATCTCTATGTGGTGGAGCTCAGGATCCTAGTCCTCCAACTCTACCTCAACCATAGAAGACCCTTCAAGGAGCAATTCACAAGGCAATTTGTTCTTTCTTCCTGTAAGCCCATGATGTTTTCATTGTTTCCTTACTTGATTGGAAAAGGTAGAATATACCACCCTGATTGTCTATCTTATTAGGCCAACCCACTATTGTGGGAGATTTCTCTCCCATTGCACACGATTCTGTCGTCATTGATTACGTTGAAATGGGATTTGTGTTCAATGGGATAAAACTCCCGCACAATAGTGGCTGGCTCATTGACATGGATATCAAATGGGGCATTTTACTTTAGTAGCGAAGCAAATGAATCAAATGAATAGAGAGTTTAACAGGAAAGAGAGAAACATAAATGTGAGATGCTCTTTAAAGGGTCTTTGATTTTGACAATTGAACTGGAGGAGGAGAACTTGCATGCCTCAATGGACTCCAATTAAACATGCACATAAAGAATCAAGAAACACATTTCTATCCTACAATGAAAAACTCTAGATCTAGCTTACTCAAGATGATAGAAACCACAATCTATTGAAGATGTAATAAGCAAATGCAGGTAAACAAGTTGAATCAATACAAGATTGGGGAAGAAAAGGAGATTCTCATTAAGAAAGAATAAATGATTAGATGAGAGATTACTTTGCTCGTGAAGAGGTGATTTCGATCTTTCTCCTTCGGATTCTTTCCGCAAGAGGGTGCCCTAGT
>ML816160.1:53698-87750 GCA_009831015.1 Picea engelmannii | reverse complement strand
TTCTTTCTATAATATGTTCAGCCTGCAAGCTTCTTTCACTGTTATTGTCAGATCTTCTTTTCTCTTTCTGTTATATGCTTATGAGTTGAATTATGTTCTTTATCTATGTTTACATAGTCCATTGGTGACTGTCATCTCACTATATTATTAGTAAGCAAAGGATCATAAGTATTTATTGATGATCTGTTATCCCATCATATCTATTGTTTTATAGACATATGTTCTGGTTAATTGATTAGTCTCTTTATCCATTTGATTCACCTATCTGATAATAGCTCTTGAAGGCCTTGCATTGTTTGAATATCCTTATAAAATCTTGTGATACAATCCAATGAGTTAGATATTCATCTTGATCCAAACCCACACCCATTATAAGAGAAAATAGTTACAAAAAGGTTAAGTTACCAGGAATCTCTAAGATATAGCCTAGGAGAGTTTCCTAGAGTGATAAAAAGAAGCATATACAAACAACATATATCATCAATAATTCATCACCATAATGAACACAAAGAAAACAATATGTATTTACAATTTTCTTTTTATTACGGACTACAATCCTTGGGTTATCAACAAAAACTGAATAGAGATACAATTCCACAGGAGCACCAGCTATACAATGCAAGACTCAACTTACACAACTCAACACCAACTGAGAAGAGGAATCAATCCTCAACATATACCAATATTTCAATAGGTACTCAACCTGTCAGTAGTGCAACATGCGTATGTATGCGCCCTACCAGTATTACTGCTTGCGTATGTACACTGCCTTTTTGTACTACAACCTATGTATTCCTTCTGAGAATTAGGGTTTTATTTACTTGTAAACTCAGATCCTCTACAACTTTCAGTCACATCCACTTTTTCCTTTCACTGTCCAATCTAAACCATAACCAATCACAACACATCTATTCTCTCCAACTCATTCTCCTCAATCATATAATATGAATGCTACTTAATCATGCATAAGAAACCAATATACTATGGAAATCATATCAGTACTGAATCATAAGAGTGTTGCTCACTCTATCAATCAACCAACATAACCATAAAACAACCATACCAAGAATACCTTAAGCATTCACCATACAATAAGCAAGTGTATCCATCAACACAACTATGTAACCATACCATAATTTCTATGGAAGATCTGAGCCCATAGGATGCATATCGAGAAATTGCTTCAGACTTCAAGAGCCTGGAACCATCTCACACTCAAGTCTTCATGACTTCCATCAACTGTACGTGCTCTAACTTCCTTTAGTATACGTGTGTATGCACTCTGGCTCACTGTAGCCCATGTATGTACGCGCTCAAGCCCACTGCAGCCCACGTTCTACTTCAAAAACTAGGGTTTCTAAACTTTCAAAACTTTCTCCGTCAAGATCTCAGACTTACGGAAGCTTTTATGCATCCATGAGATCCTCCAATCAATCTCTTCCTTAGAATAAATATTCAATATATGCTCAAGAGAGATATTTACAAGAGACCCTTGCCTCTTATTTATACCCTCAAGTAGCTTCCTTAGAAGCATCTTCTAGGCTGCTTTGTCCACATAGTCACCTATGTCCAACTTTGTCCAATTTTCCACTTGTCCATATATCCGATAGCCACTTGACCACTTAACCCACTTTCCTCATTTTAGAGTTAACCTTCTCATAACTACTTTCCATAATTAGAAAGTTCTCCATTTACTTTATTATTTAAATAATCCTCTTTGACTTTATCACTTCACTTTATTATTTAAATAATTTCTTCTTTGTAATAACTTTGACTTCTTTGACCTTTTGGGGCTTCTAGACAACATATGAGGATCCTCTAACTTTGTAAGACCATAACTCTCAAACCGTGACGAGTTATGTGACATTCCATATACCACCAGAAATGGCATGACAAGAACTATCCATCTAGGATATTTTCACTGAGAAATTCACTGATCTTCATCTAATTATTTCAAAATTAAGCATGTGTTCTCTAACCATACTACTAGGATAACTCAACCACTAAGTGTCTTCCTATGAGGGATTTCTCCATAAGGGGACCACTTTGGAGTTCATCATTTGTAGACCTTATCAACCATTATTCATATATGCATGACATCGTATGAATATGACTCCACTTGACATCAATCCATTGACATCAAGGAAAATACATGATCCATCAATCACTACATTAATATACTATGAAAAGACATTAATCCATTGACCTTTGACATCAATCATTCAATCCTTTGGCATCAATCAATCCCTTGATATCAATCCTTTGACATCAATCAATCAATCCTTTGGCATCATTGACAACATGATCCAACAATATCCACCTTTGGCATTGATGGAAATACTAACATTGATGTCAACATGTATACAAGGCATTTATCTACATCAATATTCAACTCAATCACATCAATGTAACTATCTCTCCCCCTTTGACATCAATGGAAAAGAGTAGTTCTCTCCTTGGGGCTTCTCCCTCTGCTTGAACTCTCCTTGGGGCTGCTCCCCATGCCTGAATTCCTTCGATCTTCCTTTGAATAATCTCTCCCCTTTTGAACAAGGGATATCACTATGGTGTAATGATGAATACATATCTCTCATGCTCCCCTTGTGACCATCGCTCCCCTTGGAACTATGAATCTGTTCTCTTTCTCCAAGTATATGATCCTTTTCCAAGTATTTATCTTTGTATCTGATAAATCTCTCCTCCTGGAATTATGGGAAGAAGAATGATCCCACCTGTTGTTCCAGAGTCTGTACTTAAGGTTTATAAGTACAATGTCTAGGCATCTAAAAGTGAGTAAGGGGTAGAGAAGGAAGAAATGTCAACCTTCGGCAAGGGAAGCTAGGGTTGATTTCTAGGTGGTTGTCTAGCTTCCAACTGTTCCTGGATGTTTATGTCCCTTTCAATCACTGCCCATGAATGTTCCAGTTCGACCCGGGTAATGGTTGTTTTAAGAATAGTATCAAAAATATTCAAGGAAATATGTGTTTGATCTGATAGTCCGGGTTGGATATTAGGTCGTCTTGTCATAGGGACAATCATAGAGGAATAAAATGATAAGAAAATATCAAAGAATTTTTAGATGTTATCTCGATTTCTGTCGTATAAAGGAGAGTTATAGCTCCAATGGTGAAAACAAGATGCAAACCAAAGGTCCTTTCCCATAACTGAGTTATATTTAAATAAATGTGTATGAGATGTAAGAAAACATTAAGCTGTCTATCATGTAAGGCTCCTATCAAGGGATAATCTCACTTATAAACAGAAGAAGAAAAAGATAAAGAAATAACGTGATGAAGCATAATATATATATAGAAATCTAAAGTGTTCACTGGTCTTATACCTGTTGATAGCCGATACAGAGGAAAAATGGTAAACAATATAGAAAACTAGAATTTATTTACTATGGTAGAGGTTGTACTAAATTATAGCGAAGCATTCATCAGATACATATATGAAATGAAATGAAATATGAAATACAAGGAAAAAAACTCATAAAACAGTCTTGATGGAATCGAGAATCTTCAGATTTTCTTTGTATTAACTCTCGAGGAAGGAAAATCTCTATTACAATCGACCCAAAAAGGTCCAGCCTCTTTTTCTTCCTTCAATTGTATATTTATACAAAATTACATATGATGGAATCCAAATTGTTCCAGGATTTTTAGTTAGAACGAGAAGGAGATCAATCATTTCATTTCTTTATCCTATGCCTTTATTTTGTACCAGAAGCCTGCCCTCTCGCATTCTTGGTACAAGTGACACATTTTTCCACCAGCTGAGATACCAACCTTGAAGGTTCCGCTTGACAATTGGCCTAAAAAATGTAACAATCTCTGACTAATTGCGACAACCTTTCTTCCATCTGTCGGTCTAGGGTGTCAGTAGCGCACAATTGCACACTTGGTTTAATAATCCATTTATCTATTTGAACTATGTCTGCTAGAGTTACTTGTGAGACTTCAGTCGAATCTCTTTCTTCTTTCTCATTTATATCAAGCGAGAGTTTCGCCATATTCATTTGTCTCAACATCTCAGCATTACTCTCGCTATCAATGCCTAATAGATTTCCATCTATAGAACCGAAAGTCTCTTCACAGGATTTCCTTACCTTCTTGGCTTGCAATTTTCCTTTTGATATGCTGCGTTCCCATTCTTTTAGCAAAATATTACCTCGGGTCTGTTCCGAAGTGGAAAACTTGGAACCATTTGTCAATTCACTATTTTTTGTAGCTATTACAGCCTTTTGAAATGTGACCTGAGCTGCTCCAACTGCTCCTCTCTCTGACAGATAAGTTTTCTGATACTTGATCAATAAGTAGACAATTTTCCCAAATTGTCTCTACCTTTGCAAGTAAACTTCATTGGGTTGCAGAAATGCTGCTCCGAATCTCCATAGCCTGGGACTAGAATATCCCGATATTTATAACTTGGCTTTCGGTGAACTCTAATCTAACCTGTAGCTTCCTTATCAAGTCTCTTTGTTGTCCTACCTGTATTTGACTGGTCTAATCTACCAACTCTTCTTGTTCGAGATTAGCTTTGAGTAGATCAATTTCATTTTTATCGGCCATCCTTGCTTGTTCTATTCCTGTGTTTGCCTAGTCTTTAGCAACTTCTTCTGCTATGGCTAGTTTATCTTCTAAGGTTTTGATGAGGCGATTTTTTTGCTTCAGCTGATTTTTCAAAACCCCGACTGAAAATTGGTTTTCCATAGCATACGCCCCTAATGTCCCAGCTATTTCTGTCGCAAACTCTTCTTTCTTCTTATCTTTCCCGTTGGTCAACACCTTAAATTTCTTGGCCATTGATCCTGCTTCTTGATAGAATTCTCTTTTTACCACAACTTTTCTCTTTTTATCAAAAAAGAACTCATTTGGAGGGAGCTCTTCCATCCTTATAGGTCTCAATTCTTCATTGAAAATCCACCCTGCGTCTATGTTCCCTTGAGTTGACTGTAAGGGAGTAATGGAGGTTATGGGATCTTTGATTTGCTTAGCTAACTGGCCTAGAGTGGTAACTGGAGTTTTCTTTTCTGGTGGATCGAGAGTTTTCATTTCTGGTTTCAGACTCTTAGTTTGCTCCTCCCTGTCCTGGTGTTCTTTTGGTGCTAAATATTTTGAGCCTTTGGATTATTTTTGCTGCACCTCTACTGTTATTGGATTTTATCCCCATAATATTGGGGGAAGACAACTCCGTCGATGTTCTTGAAATTTTAAAACATCGTCCCTTTCTTTAGGAGCCAGGGCTTGTATCCGAGCCAAAACCTCGACATAATATCTCGTGCCTCGAAAAATGTCATCCAAGGGAGAATTTTCATGCTCAAACCTTTTAAGACCACAATTGGCTAATTGGTTACTTACGAACCTATGTGGATTGTGCTTCTTGAATTCAACATGAACCAATTTCAGGTCTTCCATGGTTGCTGCCTCAGCTTTAGCATGCCCGAAATCTATCAAAGAATAGGAACTTAAATGAATAGGAAAAGGTGGCCATACCTTCTTAGAATATCCCTTAAGCTCCTTGCTTATGCCATCGATCACAGTTTGTCTGGAAATGTCACGGAAAGACAACCTATTGTGTATGAATAAAGGAAAGGCATTCAGAGGAATATAAGCGTCGAAAACCCCGAGATATGAAAATTCTGCTTCCACGTACCATTCGGCTATACTGCTCAGATTTACTGCGATACTGTTTGAGATCCTGGGTGGTGGGTGGCCGAATATAGTGACATGTAGCGGTACCATCACCCAGTTAAATATTTCATACACAAAATCTGAGGCTTTTTCTTCCCACAGCTTTGAATGGTAGACGTGGATGGGCTTAGCCTCTGATGGAGTCTAGCTCCAACTCATCAAGGGAAAAGGTGTCAAAAAACACATGGCATCCATGATATACATGAACATAAAGAATGAAGCAATCTTTCCACTCTCCTTCTGTGCTCGATACTCTATAACTCGACTGGTCAAACTATCAGACAGTAGTTTAGCCCAGTCGAAGGAATAGCCTTCGGCGACTATGTGAATCAGAGGCACCCATTGAAGGAAAAAATGTGTGGTGTCCTCTCTCCCATATAATCTGCAGGTCATCATAGCGATATATTTGAACTGTGGTTCCAGAGAAGCTATTGAATATATACCATTACTGTTCACCCTAAACTTCGCAGGGTGTGAAACCCAATCTTTGATTAAACCAGACATAGTCTTGTCGTATTGCACACATTCCTTCTGTTTGAAATTCTCCAGGAATTCGACATTGTAAACAAAGTCCGACACGGCTGAAAACTTGTACATAGCCTGCAATTGTTCGGGTCTGAAAGTCCCAATGGTGACCCTCTACTCATTGACAATGGTTCTGGTTGGTATATCTACATGGTCTAATGCCCACCGAATCATATCGTAGTAAGGGAGCAGACGTGGCCTAGCCGCTACTTTATGTATTTGAGCCTGGACGATGATATTATACCTGGTGATCAGGTCATCTTTTTCATTTTCATTGGAATCATCCGAAACATTTACCAATTCAGACTATAGAACCTCAGAAATATATGACCAGGTCCTGACAGAGTCGACACTTCGAGGTGAAGTATCCGAAACGTTGTTTGAAACTTGTCCTCTAACCTCAACATTGGCTTTAGAAACTTTTCGTGGGGCCATGGCGGAGGATTCTGCTTTAGCTCTCCTGCGATAAAAATATGTATACATACAAAAATTAGTTTGCTCGCGAAAAATTGGCTCTGCGTAGAAAAAATAAAATTTGAGATAACAAATAAAAGATCCATGTCTTCGACCATTTAAAAATAGGTCGTCCTTAGGAACAGAATGGTCAAATCGTTCTTAAGTTTAGCAATAAAAACCAAATCCTTACTTGTTGATTCACCTCATTTCCAATTAATGTCCTAGATTTTGACAGTTCATAATGCAAGTTGGCGCAAGGAAAGTTTAAAATTTCCTCGGAGATTGTGCATATTAATTTGTATTAAAACACTGGAAATGTTGGCTTAGCTTAATTAATCAGGCCTTTTTTAAATGCTAATTAATCTTTCGGCACTCGCTTCATCGAGAGATTTCTCTTTAACCCTTTGAACCTCTAAGACCCGAGATTGCGATAATTAGCTTTAGTTAATAAAAAATGTAACCATGATTAGGCGTTTAATTAATTACGTGGATATTTATATCGCGACTTCGCGACTCGGGGTTTTGAAGTTATAACTTTCGGGAGGCTTGTATGCCGAGTTGCAAAATTGCGAGATCGCGATTATATGATTTGATTAAATTAGAGGATAAAACCGGATTAAGTGTTTAATTAATTACATTTATATTTATATCGCAACTTCGTGACTCAGGGTTTCGAAGGTATAACTTCCGGGAGGCTTGTATGCTGAGTTGCGGAATTGCGAGAGCTTAACTGTGGCTAAATTTTTTACCTTTAACATTAACCTAGGTTACTAAAGAAAGAATCTCATGGTTTCGGCTATCGAGGTTACGGCGGTAAGACTTTGGGAGCTAGAAAACACTGAGACACGAAATCTCGATGATGATTAACTACGGTTTAGAGTATTTTTACTCTTGGTAATGATCTGGGTAAAATTTTTAAAACTAGTTCACTGTTTTTCCCCTCGGGACTTGTAAACTATGTGATCTATAACTTCCGACATGCGACATATCAAGGTAAAAAAGAGAGACTCGTTTAAACGATTAAAAGAAAATAAATCGTGCCTTAAGAGTATGATAACCATCGCTGCTTGCGTGATGAGACTCCTGAGATTTTGGAAAAAATAAATGAAAATATAAAGACCGACTTTCGATTTCAAGCATCAAGATATGAAATTTTAAACAGGCTAAAAAAAAAAAACAAAGGCAGATCCAACACCACCTATGGGTATGTCTCCCATTATCTTCTCTACAATATGAACAATATGCTACCACTGCATTATGCTTCTGCTACAAATGCTACTGCTCAACCAGAACATAGATCAATCGCTCTTTCTATGACAATCCTTGGACCTGTCCATGCATCAAACTCTTGCCACGCCATACATCATGAAGCAAAAGATATGTCAACAATGAAATAAATAATCATGACCAAAACATCAACCAAGTACATCATGTGCCATATTGTGTTCCAATCATGCACAACACTCATGTACATCAACCATGTACATCAATACCATAGAATATGTTGTAAGATATGATCAATTGAGTGTATCAACCATATGCCTCTATAAACATGCACTAAAGATGTATCACCACCTATAACAAGCCAATACATCAACTATGCACCAATACCACAACAAGATGAAGCACAATCAATATGTTTCCTCATACATGTATGCCAAATCCACCATAAAACATGTGCCAATCAAACAACTAGTGGGTGCCTCTAAAAATGTACCAAATGTGTAAAAAACATGCATCAACTATAGATGAAGATATGAATCATCAATGGTGTACACCATGAGCACTTCATCAACTCATCAACTACATGTCCAAATATGTATCCCATCCACATGAAAAATGCATGCACCAAGATATCCAAAAAATATGACTCTAGCAATACATCATAAGATATATAAATGAAAATCAAATATGTACCATCCATGTATCCCAACAGATCAGACTCAACCTCCATTCACTACAAAAAATAATAAGCATCCAAAAATACATGTACTAGAAGCGTGCCTCAATAGATATAGCTAGCATCATCATGATATATCTCATAACCAAAGTGTCATAACTTCACTGTCACAACCAACATTGTTCTTTAACAAAAAAATATCTCAATCCACACTCAAGGGTTAGTACCATGCATCCAAGATAGTCTTTCAATACTCAACCATATGTCACCACCATACATACATTAATTATGTATGCCAATTATGAAATCTTGAAGACCTGCAACAAATAATGTTAGACCCTACAACAAACCATGTTAGACCTTGCACATAGATTTATACCATCATACCATGATGAAACTCATATGCATATCCTTTTTCAATGCTTTTACCACAGATACATGACCTGCTTCACAGAAAACTCATGTTTGTACACGACCTATTCATAGGCCAACTTGCATATGTATGCGACTGCTACCATTGTAACCTTCGTATGCTTCTGAAGATATCAAACTTGAGCTTCTGTTAAGGCTCCCATTTTTCTCTGGCTGTTCAGTCATCTTTACCCACTTCTGAAGGTGTCCCTGCTTCTCAGAACTTGAGCTCTAAGCTTCTATTTTTTCAAAAATTTATTCTTTTCTAACTTCATGCCTTCTTCTAGTCATGCTAAATGAAGTCCTCATCATGGAATTTCTTCTTTTGTTCCAGCAATCCTGGTATTTGTGGCCAAATCCACTACAACTGTAGCATCTCATGGTGTGACAATGAGCAACAATGTGTCTTGCTTGATCACATCTCCAACACCTTAGGTGTTATAAAATATTTCACTATCTTTCCTTGCATAATATCTACATTCCAAATCTTTGTGACCATATTCATTACATGAGTAACAATGACCATGAAAAACATTTTCGTACCTTTTCTTTGGTGTCCATCTTGAAGGCGTCTCTCTTATTTTAGGTGTAAATATGGCTTCTTGATGTCTTCCTTTCGTTTTTATTTTGAAAGTTTCCTTTCCTTGTGTAGATGGTTGGGTTGCAACATCTTTTGAGAATGAGGGACTTACCTCAAGCTTCTTTGAGGTACTTGCCTCAACATGTGTAGCTTCTTTGTTGTATCCAAGACCTGATTTATCATTAGGTGATCTTTGATTATCCAATATCTCATTCGATATTGTTGAGTTATTCAAGAATTTGTTTGAATTATCTACTTTATTTCTAAGATCACCAACTCCAGCTTCCAACTTATGACGTGACTCTTCCTTTTCATTTACTTGATTCTTTAGTAATTCCTCTACCCTTTTGGCTTCTTCAATTTGGGTCTTGAGAGGAATATTAACTTCAAGACTTTTTATAATATCATCATCTACCTTCTTATTTTCTTCTATTTCATTCTTTAGTCTTTTGATCTCTTCTTCTTTTTATTCTAATTGAGTCTTTTTACTTTCTTTGTGTCCCTTGAGCATTTCCTTTAACTTGAAGATATGTCTTTGATTATTTTTAAGAAACTTTTTAGTGTTCTTAGAAAGATAGCTATATTCTATATAACAATGGTCATAGTTGTATTCAAATAGACCCCATTAAAATTTATTTTTAAGCTTAGACAATTCTTCTTCTACTTCTTCCATGGGATAACTATCTTTTGAATCTATACAAACTATCTCTAGATTTTCTTCTTCACTAGTAGAGAAATATTCAACATCATCACATTTTGAAATATTGCAATCAAGGGTTTTTGGAGATTCTTTACCTTCATTGATATTGATGGAATTGTCTTCAAGGTATTCCTTTTTCCCAACATCATCACATTTAGAATCATTGCAATTAGAATATTTTGGAGATTCTTTACCTTCATTTTTCTTGATGGAGTTGTCTTTAGTGTCTTCCTTATTTCTTTGGTATGTCTCCTCTAGCTTTAGACATAGATCCTTGGAGGAAGTGCATTGTCCCATGCTCTCTTTGATAGAACTTGAGATTCCACTAAGAATGGTATTGACATCCAATGCATCATTCTTGTTTTCTTCCCTTTGAGCTGCAAACTTTGACTTGTTCTTCAAAGGAACTGATCCACCAATAGCTACTTTCCAAACACCCGGTCCTATTTCTTTCAAATGAAATTTCATTTCTATTCTCCATGTAGAATAATTTTCCTCATCAAGGATTGGAACCTCATCATCCATTTGTGTATTCATGGATCTCCTCCAAGCTTGTTAAGGCTTATAGTAAAGGCCTGCTCTGATACCAATTGTTGGACACAACAACCACACTAAGAAGGGGGGGGGTGAATCAATGTAGGGATCTTTTTCAAACTTCTCCCTTCACAAAACTCCTTAGTTAGAAATCACCAATTAATCACCACTTATTACTTTCATTTATAACCAGTTAAATGTAAACATATATCAGCAACATATTCCCTTATTTACACTCTCCACATAGCTTCCTTAGAAGCATCTTCTAGGTCACTTTGTCCACATAGTCACCTGTCTCCAACTTTGTCTAATTTTCCACTTTTCCATATATCCAATATCCACTTGAACACTTAACCCACTTTCCTCATTTTAGTCTTAACCTTTTCATAACTACTTTCCATAATTAGAAAGTTCTCCATTTACTTTATTATTTAAATAATCCTCTTTGACTTTATCACTTCACTTTATTATTTAAATAATTTATTCTTTGTAAGAAATTTGACTTATTTGACCTTTTGGGGATTCTATCCATCATATGAGGGTCCTCCAACTTTGTAAGGCCATGGCTATGATACCAATTGTTGGACACACCAACCACACTAAGAGGGGGCGGGGGTGAATCAATGTAGGGATCTTTTTTAAACTTCCCTTCACAAAACTTATTAGCTAGCAATCACCAATTACTCAACACTCATTACTGTCACTTATAACCAGTTAAATCTAAACATATATCATCAACATATACCAACAACATATATCATCAATATATCATCACCACAATGAACACAAAGAACACAAGATGTGTGTACAATTTTATTTTTATTACAGACTACAATCCTTGGGTTATCAACAAAAATTGAATAGAGTTACAACTCCACAAGACACCATCTCTACAATGCAAGACTCAACTTACACAACTCAACACCAATTGAGAAGAGGAATCAATCCTCAACAGATACCAATATGTCAACAGGTACACGACTTGTCAGTAGTGCGACATGCATATGTACATGCCCTACTAGTAGTATAGATCGTGTAAGTACGTGGCCTATTTGTACTACAACTTGCATATTCCTTATGAGAAATTATGATTTTATTTACTTGTAAAACTCAAATCCTCTACAGCCTTCATTCAGATCCAATTTTGTCTTTCACTTTCCAATCTGAACTATAACAAAAAACAACAGATCTATGATCTCCAACTCATGCTCCTCAACCATATAATATGAATGCTACTTAATCATGCATAAGCAACCAGTATACCATGGAAATCATATCAGTATTGAATCATAAGGGTGCTACTCACTCTATTAATCAACCAACATAACCATACAACATCCATACCAAGAATACCTTAAGCATTCACCATACAATAAGCAAGAGTATCCATAAATACAACTATGTAACCATACTAGAATTTCTATGGCAGATCTGAGCCCATAGGATGTAGATATGGAACTTGCTTCAGCCTTCATCTTGTGTGCTACTTCATAAACTAGGGTTTCTGAAATTTTGAAACTTTCACCATCAAGATCTTAGACTTACGGAAACTTTGATGCGTCCATGAGACCCTCCAGTTAATCTCTTCCTCATAATAGATATTCAATATATAATCAAGAGAGATATTTACAAGAGACCCTTGCCTCTTATTTATACTCTCCAAGTAGCTTCCTTAGAAGCATATTCTAGGCCACTTTGTCCACATAGTCACCTATGCCCAACTTTGTCCAATTTTCTACTTGTCCATATATCCAATAGACACTTGACCACTTAACCCACTTTCCTCATTTTAGGGTTAACCTTCTCATAACTAATTTCCATAATTAGAAAGTTATCCATTTAATTTATTATTTAAATAATCCTCTTTGACTTTATCACTTCACTTTATTATTTAAATAATTTCTTCTTTGTAAGCACTTTGACTTCTTTGACCTTTTGGGGCTTCTAGCCAACATATGAGGGTCATCCAACTTCATAAGACCATAACTCTCAAACCATAAGGAGTTATGTGACATTCCACATACCACAGAAAATGGCATGATAAGCACTATCCATATATGATAGTTTCATTGGAAAATTCACTGATATTCATCTCATTATTCCACAATTATGCATGAGTTCTCTTACCATACTACTAGGATAACTCAACCACAAAGCGTCTTCCCGTGAGGGATTTCACCATAAGGGGACCACTTTGGAGTTAATCCATTTGTACACCTTATCAAACATGATAAGAGAATAATGAGTCATATTTACAACAATCCAACTATGCATCATATATAAATGACAAATCATTGATCCATATTCATCTATGCATGACATCATATGACTATGACTCTACTTGACATCAATCCATTGACATCAAGGACAATACATGATCCATCAATCACCACATTAATATAGTATGACAAGACACTAATTCTTTAACCTTTGACATCAATCAATCAATCCTTTGGAATTAATCAATCCCTTGAAATCAATCCTTTGAAATCAATCAATCAATCCTTTGGAATCAATGACAACATGATCCAACACCTTAGACCACATTGCTAAAAAATATCAGCAGTGGGTCACCCTTGAGCTGGGACTAAACTCCACCCGGGTAAAGGAATTCCTAACCAATATGATGTATCTTAGAAAAAAGGAAAAAATCGATCATAGGTGCCAAATCAAACTAAAAAAATATAGTCCCTCATTCCCCACATGCATGTCCCACCCCAAGAAGTGTGCCCCTTCTCTACTTAACAATCCCTCAACTGATCCTCTTACTTTCCAGGGCTTTAACAACATGCTAGATAGAAAGTCTTAGAGCCCTGTAGCTACAATTTGGCACCTCCAGGAAATCAATTCCCAACAATTATCTCACCTAGAGAGAATTGTTCATGGGCTTGACAACCTGCCTCTTCAATATCCCATGGGCTTGAAAACTCGCTTCTTCAATCCATCTCCTAAGATAACCAAGTACATGTACATGTATGGGTACGTGTACAGGTAAAATGACAAGAATTTATGGAGAACAACTAAATGAGCGAGTGCATCATGATGGAATGATGGGAAAATGAACTAAGTCCAAACTATATGTATGCATGTTCCCAACTTGACACTTGTCATTTTGAGAACTTCTTTGGTCCACTTGTCCCCATCCTTAGAACTTAGGATAAAATAATTATCCCTACTTTATACTTTAAGGAATATTAATATAATATTTCTTTTTGGCTTAAGCACTCTAGCTTAGCCCCATATCCTTAATTTTTATCCCCCTTTCCCTGACTAATGGAGTTTAGTCCCCCATACTCTTTTACATGGTTGGTTTGCTGCAATGATGTGTTTTTCATTAATATTTGTGTGTGATTACATTTACATTTACATTACAGATATACTATCCTTTCTGCATCCCGACTCACCAGCCTTAAAACAAAACATATACACAAAGGCTCTCTAGCTTCAAAATCGTGCACACTTAAATTTGTTTCACATGGTGTTATCACCTTAACAATTTTATATCGGGATCTAAAAATTTCTGAGGTTCAACGAGATGCTATAACACAATAGAGGCATGATAATTTAGGGTGCTCGACTATATCCCGTGGCATATGAGAAAATATAGCGGAGGCAAGAATGGAGTAGCTTGGCGAACCGTCGATCTTGAAGAATCTCAGATCCATGGTCAAGGTCCACATCGGACCAACAAATAGCATAGAACTTAATATCACAGAGGAAGACCAAGGAAAACCACTCTAGTTTTGATGGGGAATGCGTGGTGCTCTTACACACGCATCGGGGGAGACAACAAATTTCTCAAAACCACTTTTCCTATGGCCCCGATGTCACATGGTTCAAAATGTCACATCAATAACTTGTGGGAAGAATGGCGCCTGGTCACATCACCTCACATCATCGGTCCATGTACTTTCCCAGATGACGTACCAAAAGGACTTCTTCGCATAACTAACTCGAGGCTCATCATTCAAAGTGGATTGATGAAGCATGGAACACCGATGTACTATGATAGTAATTCGTGATCAAAGTACAAAAATCCATCAAATATCATATATGAGATCATTTTATCCTATTTTGGGAAACTGTCATCTTATGCGTAAGAAAAACAAGCTCGGCTTGTGTTCCTGCAATTCTGTAAATTCAAAGGGTGGCCAAATAAAGGTCTTTGCAAAGTCTGAGAGGTATGGATAATACCCATCAAATGGTGTCTGGCGCGACTGAGTTCTCAACTAATGTACCAATTAGGTCAATAGGTAAGGATGAAAGATGGGTCTTCCAGATACTGGCGACTAAATTTCATACTGAACCTGAAACTGAGACAGAGTCGGGAGTTAAATTAAACCCCGTTATAAGGGATCTCATCATAAATGAACATGCGGACAACACCTGTCACCCAACCGCAAAGAAGAAGAGGAGCAAAAGGCGGAGGATAGACGCAAAAATCGAGATGATAGAAAGTGTCGGGTAAAATCTCGATTGGTGGAGTACCCTGGAGGAGGAAATCGCCAAGATGAGGTGAATCCTCAAGTAAAATTTTGGTGTATTTCAAAAAGTTTTGGACAGATGTTGGCTTAAGAAAAGGGAGTCCTGATATGACAGACCGTTTACTAACGATCCTTTTAAATAATACAATTTTTCTTCCTTTTTGTAACTTGTATCTGTTTTTAAAATTATGAGGAAGTCAGAACATTTTAAATTCCACATGAAAGCCCTCTATATATGCTTGGCCTCACGCGTATAGAAAAGAGGGGGAGAAAGGAGGAGCCTTCCCTTTGTACAGGAAAATTTTGTAAATCTCTGGGGATGGAATGAATACATGGATGTAAAGACATATCTTGGACTTTTTATGAAAAGATTCTAATTGGTGGTGTTATGAGTCTCGTTTTCTCTCATAGTGTGTGTTTCATGTTAGTCTATATTTCATTTTGCTTTCTTCTGTCTAAATTGAGAAATTAAAAGACCAAAATTCATTATTCAATGCTCTCGTCTTGGCAATTTAGACTATGTTTGCCTCTTCTAAACCATTTCAGAATTCATTACTATAATTCTCTGATTATAGTTGTGTGTTTCTTTTCTTCTGACACCATCTATATTTTCAAGCATAAACTCAGAATTCACTTCCTCATTTATCCTTTTCCTCTTAATTGCTTTTATGATTTGGCAATGCATCCTACATTCTTGACCCCATAGCCCAAAGGTCATCTTTATCTCTTCAACAATTTTATTAAAAACCTCAAAATAGACCAAATCTAGCCACCAATTTCCATAGATATATCAAGTGACATGAGAGAGCCCTCTCTGAGTTGAGCAGCCTAGTGCCTCATCTCTAAAGTTGGTTGAAACAGTTACCTCTATTGTTTGTCTATTCAGCTGGACATATTTACAGAGTGCTAACATTTTGGCACCGTTTTCGGTGACGAAATTAAAAATATTTCCCTGGGAAGAACGACATGGTTGAGTTCTAAGGTCTGAGAGCGACAGACACTTAGGCACACATTGGCTGTATTCCTACTCTGGCGACTCCACTTCGGTTCGAAGGTGATTCCACAAATAAAAGAATCCTGAACTTCCAAGAGGTGACCCTGCTCTCAATGCTTCAAGCACACGACAAAAAATTCACTGAAAGATGAAACCTCTTGACAGGGGAGAGGAAAGGCATCATGAGGGAAAACATGTACTCAAAATGGGACCTCTTACAAAGCATTTTACTTTTCATTTTAATTTCCCTTTGCTCCTTCCTTGAACATGCCAAACGAACTTTATTTTACCTATTGTATCTTAATAATGATCATAAAAGACTTGCAATTATATTTCCTCCTCTAGACATTGCACATGCATACTCTCACCTTGTCGCTGGTTTTGATAAAAAGTTTTCACCTAGGCCACGAAATGACAATGACTAGGTTGATGAATCCCATGAGACTCAGACCAATGTTTTTCCCACTGTTCTTGTCCCAACACCCCCTAAGGCCTGACATAGATATATACCCTTAAATCTACCCCAAACCCTTCATGATTTACCTCCAAATTACTATGAGTATCTACCTGTGTTCGACGGAGAATGAGATATCATCTCGGCTGAAAATCACATTCAAGGGTTTGAGCATTTTATAGATTTATTCGAGATCAGCCATGATGATGTATGTATGGGAGTTTTCTCTCAATCCTTGAAAGGAGACACCAAACATTAGTTCAAACATTTGCATACAGAAACCATCAGCTCATGGGTAGAATTGAAGAAGGTATTCTTAAAGTTCTAGGGAAAAGAGAAATCCTTAGATCAACAACTCAATGAGTTTTATGCCTTGAAGAGGCACAATAATGAAGATATTTCTGTGTTTAGTAGAAAATTCTCTAGCATCTATTATGATCTGTCCAAAGAAATTCAACCCTCTGAAGCTGCTGCCATGCTCCATTATGCAACTACTCTTCATCCAATTTTTTTTTTCCTCTTGATGGAAAGAAGACCTGAGTCCTTACAACAGATGTTTAGGGATGCTCAGGACATTCAACACAACATCCAAGCATGTAATCCGATCCAGAATGAGGAGTTGAATGCTCAAGAACATGAAACCAAATGCGAACAAGAAATAGTTGATTGGAATTTTGAGCACAAAATTGACGATATCATAGGTTCTCACGAAGCTCCCAATGGAAATAATTTTGTAAAGAACTGTATTCCACTTTTTGAGAGAAGGGATGTCGATCTAGCTTCTGATCTGTCCCATGACAAGTGGGGGACTTATGATTTTATGTATTTATTCGTAGATAGTCAAGAAGATGAGTTTGCAAATCAGTCTGTTGAAGAACATGTTGATGTCCCAGAGTTTTTCTTGCTAGATGATATTGCATGTGCTACTAATTTACCTATATATGATGAATACAATGACGATTATGAAGATGAATTCTTAGAGAAACCAACTACATGTCTCCTATCAGAATTTTTCTTTCAGTAGTGTAATGAAATGACTCAACCTACATATCATAGTTGCAAAGAAGAAAGTGTTGAATTAGCTTAAGGAAATTCTTTACCTTTATGCTTTTCTTCATTCAGATTGTTGAAAGAAAATCCTAAGATCATCATTGAGGAGAGTAAATATGTGCTTATGAAAAACCATGCCAAACTAATGAAGCAGAAGCGCAAGGTATCACAACACTCTTTTCATATGCCTGCAAATCCTATCACTTGTGATGAAATACAACCATCTGTTGGGGATAAAATTGAAGACGGTTTCAGATCAAGTAAAACAACCCTACCATTATGTTTTTCTTCCTTTGAATTATTGAAGGAAAATATTTGTAGTATCTCAAGTCAGGAATCCTCCAAGCATGAGTGGAGTGGTGATGATAATATTATGAACGATCACATAAAGGGTCATGTCAGCTTAAATCTGCAATCTATTTTCAGCTATCATCCTAAAAAGAAAGAAGAAGTTGTTCGAGGAAGTATTGTTCAAGTTTATTTTATCTCTCTCGAAATCAATATAGATTCTCAACATGAAAAGGTGTTTCAAAGTATTTTCTCTTCCCTTTAGAATGACATCGTGGTTCAAATTTTAAACAACATAGACATGGATGAAGATTCTGAAACTGCATCTATGGAAGTCTCCAACAATAAAGAAACAAATGACATAGATTTTCGAGAAAGAAACGAAGCAATATATGCCACTTTTCCATTAGAAATACAAAAAGATAGTAAAGAGCCAGTGGTTTTATTTGAGTCATTTGAAAATTAGGGTTTTGAAAATTCGTCTATGGGAATTCTAGACTGTGAAATAATACACACTATTGTCTTTTCACATTTTCTAGAATATTATGAGACATAACTTATTTCAATTAATTCGTTTGAAACTCAAAATGGTGGTCCTCAAACGAATTCCCAGAAATTCAATGAAACCAAAGTAGAGTTGTTTGATGAACAAGAGGATAGCCTTGATGCATATTATATGCCTGTCATATTTGAAGATGTGCAAGACTATATGAATATTTTTGTTGATATGCATGGACAAGAAGAAAAACCTATCGTTTCCATTTCATTCGAAAATGTTCTCAAAACAAAAGAAATAGGGAAAAAACAACTAACATTGATGAAAGATGCTTGCCTTTCAGTTTTTGCTCATCAAGGAGAAATGAGTTTTCATGGTTTTCAAGATCTGGTGGCCATCCTATTACAATCTTTAGTGAAGGATGATTTTGTTTCATTCATCAACTTAGATTTTGGATTCAAGTTATTTTTTCAGTCGCCATCTTCTACATTTTTCTACCAGCTTAAGAAAAATGTGAACAAAGGAAAATCAGGAAGCCAATTTCTTGATTGGCTACATTGGCACTTTAGCATCACTTGATTGAGTGTTCAGCCAAGCAATTTTAGGGTAGGTAGGGATGTGAAAATAAGCTTGTCAGTCAAGCATTTTCCAGTTTGAGTTTTCTAGCAATAAATATAGGCAGTTTTCAATAATGTGCTCGGACGTCCCGCATGCAGTTGGAATCAATGCACAGAGCTTGGTAGGAGCAGGGTACACAAATGTTTTGGGAACAACCCAATGGATTAAGCACCAGATCTACAATTTCTTTTCTACCTCGCTGGGAGGATAACATCCCCAGTTGGAGCCAATGTTATCACCTTAACAATATTTCTATCGGGATCTAAAAATTTCTGAGGTTCAGCGAGACACTATACCACAGTAGAGGCGTAATAGTTTAGGGTGCTCATCTATATCCTATGGTATATGAGGGAATATAGCGGAGGTGATAATGGAGTAGCTCGACAAACCGTCGATCTTGAAGAATCTCAGATCCACGGTTGAGGTCCACATCAGACCAACAAATAACACAAAACTTAACATCACAAAGGCAGACCAGGGAAAACCACTCTGGTTTTGATGGGGAAAACGTGGTGCTCTTACACATGCATCGAGGGAGACAACGGATTGCTCGAAACCACTTTTCATATGGCCCCGATGTCATGTGGTTCAAAATGTCACATCAATAACTCACGGGAAGAATGGCGGCTGGTCACATCACCTCACATCGTCGATCCAGGTACTTTCCCAGATGACGTACCAAAAGGACGTCATCGCATAACTAACTTGAGGTGCATCATTCGAAGTGGATTAATGAAGCATGGAACACTGAGGTAATGTGACAGTAATTCATGATCAAAGTACAAAAAACATCAAATTCTCAGATATGAGATCATTTTATCCTATTATGGGAAATTGCCATCTTATGCGTAAGAAAAACAAGATCGGCCTCTGTTCCTGCAATTCTATAAATTCAAAGGGTGGCCAAATCAAGGTCTCTGCAAAGTTTGAGAGGTATGGATAATACCCATCAAACAATGGCTGGTGCGATTGAGTTCTCAACTAATGTACCAAGAAGGTCAACAAGTAAGGATGAAAGATGGGTCTTGCAGATACTGGTGACTAAATTTCATACCAAACCTGAAAATGAGACAGAGTCAGGAGTCAAATTAAACCCTATTATAAGGGATCTCATCATAAATGAACATGCGGACAACACCTGTCACCCAGCCACAAAGAAGAAGAGGAGAAAAAGGTGGAGGATAGAGGCCAAAACCAAGATGATAGAAAGTGTCGGGGAAAATCTCGATTGATGGAGTACCCTGGAGGAGGAAATCGCCAAGATGAGGTGAATCCTCAGGTAAAATTTTGGTGTATTTCAGAAAGTTTTGGAAAGATGTCGACTTAAGAAAAGGGAGTCCTAATATGAAAGACCGTTTACTAATGGTCCCTTTAAATAATACAATTGTTCTTCCTTTTTGTAACCTGTATCAGTTTTTAAAATTATGAGGAAGTCAAAATGTTTTAAATTCCACATGAAAGCCCTCTATATATGCTTGAACTCACGAGTATATAAAAGAGGGGGAGAAAGGAGGAGCCTGCCCTCTGTGCAGGAAAACTTTATAAATCTCTGGGGATGGAATGAATACATGTATGTAAAGACAAATCTTGGACTTTTTATGAAAATATTCCAATTGGTGGTGTTATGAGTCTCGTTTTCTCTCATAGTGTGTGTTTTCTGTTATTCTGTATTTCATTTTTCTTTATTCTATCTAAATTGAGAAATTAAAATTCCATAATTCATTACTCAGTGCTATCGTCTTGGCTATTTAGACTATGTTTTCCTCTTCTAAACCATTTGAGAATTCATTACTATAATTCTCTGATTATAGTTGTGTGTTTCTTTTCTTCTGAGACCATCTATATTTTCAAGCATAAACTCAGAAGTCACTTCCTGATTCAGCCTTTTCCTCTTAATTGTTTTTATGATTTGGCAATGCATCCTACATTCTTGACCCCATAGCCCAAAGGTCATCTTCAACTCTTCAACAATTTTATTAAAAACCTCAAAATAGACCAAATCTAGCCACCGATTTT
Organism: Picea engelmannii; assembly: GCA_009831015.1. Lineage (NCBI taxonomy): Eukaryota > Viridiplantae > Streptophyta > Pinopsida > Pinales > Pinaceae > Picea > Picea engelmannii. The sequence goes on along the minus strand of ML816160.1, from coordinate 66,551 downwards.
CATAGATATATCAAGTGACATGAAAGAGCCCTCTCTGAGTTGAGTAGGCTAGTGCCTCAACTCTAAAGTTGGTTGAAACAGTTACCTCTGTCGTTTTTCTATTCAGCCGAACAGATTTACAGAGTGATAACACACGGTATCGTGGAATGTGCCCACTTCACGATTTTAGTGCGTAGTACATGTGTGAACTATACCATGGAAGTTGCACACAAAATGATATAAAAAGTCTCACCATATTAAGTACATTTGTATTTACATTTATAGTTGGGGTTCGACCTAGGGGTATTACAAGGTAGAAAAAAATTACAATTGTAGATTCCCAAGGCATTCCTTTGGCTGAGAGCCTAGCAAAAATGTCCAAAGACCTAGTTTTTCAACTACGTAGTATCATCTAAAATTTATACATATATCATATTTTGAGGTCGAACCTCCCAAAAATTCTATACAATAAAATAACAACTTGAGATTCCATGCATTTCACATAAAACTATAAAAAATGAATACAAGAATAGTCCTTTTTAGAATCAACTAAGAAAGTTTTATAATATCGATACAGAGTATGAACATTTTAGAGGGGGGGTGAATCCGTATGGGCAATTTTACCACTTTTAACCACAATATATAAACTTTAGCTTAATCAACAATATATCATCAATATATCATGAGCATATAAAAATAAGAAGCATCACATCAACAACATCACATCAAGTACACAATACACCATAATATACGTGGAAACCCAAATGGGATAAAAATACAAAATTATTTATTATATATCAAAGAATACATTCATTGGAAGAACCAACTTCCCAATTCTCCAACTACAACTGGAAGGAGACTACGACCCCTTATTTACAGGCTCCAACCTGAAGGAAGCTACAACTCTCTAAGTTCTCTGGCTCCAACCAGAAGGAAGCTACAACCCTCTGATTCTCAGGCTCCAACCTAAAGGAATATACAACTCCCTGAATTCTCTGGCTCCAACAACAAGGATGATACAACCCCTTGATTCTCAAGCTCCAACCTGAAGGAAGCTATAACTCCCTGATTACCTGACTCCAACTGGAAGGAGGATACAACCCCCTTTCCTTGCCTTGTCCCACCAACCTAAAATATAAATATAGAACAAATGCTACTACCATTATCATTATATCCAACCTATCACATCAACCTATTACTGTCAACCTGTCACTTATCAACCTGTCCAACCTGACAATGTCACCGATGCTCAATCAGATCCTTTCACATCGATCATATACAAAGAAAACCTCTCAACTAGATGTCCAACATCACCAAGACATACCTCTACCATGAATGTACCAATATCACCAACATACCATCACAATATATGTGTCTCAACCATGTACCAAATCATGTACCAAACCATAAACCTGTACTATACTGAACATGAACCGTGTACCACAACATCTACCACAACAAGTTCATCAACCATGCACCAACACATTGTTGTGAGAAATATTACCCCGTGGATAGGTTAAGCTCCCCTTTGTACCAAGACCCCTTCTTTTGTCCAAATAAAGAAGTAAACAAATGGTTACTACTTTCCCTTTAAATATAAATTAACCAATCAAACAAGAGAGAAGAAGAATGTGGCATACCTTATTATGACGTGTGTCCTCACTGCTTCAATCCTTGGGATTTATCTCCAATATCCTTAAAAAAAATGAGGTACTACAAATACCAACAAACGAACTCTTCCTCCTACTCTATATTATTAGGTAAAGAAGATCTATCTATGAAGACTGAAACAACAATAGACAAGAAATATGTAGATGTAGAACACATGAACTTGAGGGGAATAGGCCAAGTTTTTGTTAATTGGAAATCCAAAAGAAGGAACTTACATAGAATTATTGACAATGCAGTAACTTATCCAAGCTCTCCTCATGTAGCCCTTGCATGAAAACATTGAAATCAAAATGTTGATGCTTCGCCTAGGATCAAAGGTTTGACATTTGAATTCTTACCCCCTTCACCTTGAAAATACCTTCAATATATAGGATTTAGAGGCTTATCCACCATGGGATAATGAGGTAAATTACTGAGGATATGTCTCCTTAAGTTGGGATTATATAATAATATAGATCCATAGTATAGGAGTCAACCAAAACAACCTCATCCCTTAAGGAGTTGGCCCTTAGGAAAAGGTGGAGGATCCCATATTTTCCTCTAAAAACATTGGTGGCCCCTTTGAGTGAGATATTAAGGCCACTGGTGCCCCATAATAAAGGTAGGGGGAGCACTAGAGCCCCCTCATCATGAGTATGGGAGCACCACCCTTATAAAAATGCTCAAAATTGGTCAAATTTTCCAAGAAAAAGGATGTAGTTCCGAACCCCAAATGGTTAGTTTTCTCTTCCAAACTAACTTAGGGATTGTGAAAAATGTATTTCATGGTGTGAATGGATTGTGAAACTTAGAAAATTGAATGTGACACTAGGTAAGGTTCATCTAACACTTGGGATAGTGCATGTGATACTTAACAAGGTGCATCCGTCACTTTGCGACACTTGTGACACTTAAGTGTGACATTTTGATGTGTAACAGATGCCACCTAAAGTGTGAGGTCGTAATAGAAATGGATGGACAGAGAAATTTACAAATTATTCAATGCAAGGGTGCTGGAGTCGGAGAACTTGGCAGAAACTACAAATAAACATTAATCAATATACATATATGTTTCATTTCTGAGGCAGGAATATGTATGCTCGGAATACAAGATGACTCAAAACATGATTATTGACCAATACACTATAGATCTATGAGAATACTGACTAAGGATATGGCCACCAAATATACAATTTGTATCCATACCTCCATGACATGAAATGATCGTAGCGACGAAAAATACACAATGGAGCTACGAGATGAAAAAAGATAGCCACAGATCAATACAATGTGGATCTATGTGACAATATATATATCATTAAGATTTCCAGCATGGTGATTGTACTGAAATATTTTACATGCTCAAATTATATCCATCATAGCTTGGGAAAAGCATATAACAAAGTGAGCACCTAACCTAGGATCTTTGTTCCGATCCTTAAATGGTACAAATATAGCCATGTGAATGAATGATTTGATGTTGGACATGGTATAAACCACTTGATTATTGGTCATTGAAGTATACCATTAACAAGAGAGAGGGAGATCACCAATGATGAAAATGAATCCCAAGGTACCCTAGTACATTCCAATGAATGTGAATAAATGAGTTGAGGTAAAAAAATTGTGGAATCATCCGATGAATGGTCAATGGTGTAAACCTATTGTCGAAAGAAAGGAGGCCTACCATTGAGGCATGCAGGTCCCAAGGTACTAATCGGTTTCTAAGTCTTATTTCTAGATAATGTGTTGAAGTCGATACAAAAAGACTCGTCGAAGGAGGGCCATGATTTATCCCCCATCATTGACATGAAACTAACATAGGAAAGTGATGTAATATGGTGGATTAAATGAGTATGGACTGACATAGGAAATGGAAACTGGTAATACTATAGATGGATGATTTGAACTGAAAATTCCCTTGAACATTGTGAGGCATGACAAATTACTGACAACATTGACTCGACGAGTACCAAGAAAATAATGTGACGATAATAAGAGAACTCTTCGACTGGAACAAAACCGTATAACGACACATGGAATTAGTACAAATGAGAGACACGATGATTACTCAATTGTAAGATGAGACGAAAAAAAGTGCCATGTTCAAGGGTGACACAATAAATGCCATAATGGATTCCAAAAAAATTGACCCACTTCCTTCAATTTCTCCCCAACCATGACTGGTGAGTACCACTTTGTTTTTTAACGATCTTGAGGAGGAAAAAAAATGCTTGATGTATCTCATCTTCGATGCGTCCCTCGATATATCTTTAACAAATGTAAAGAAGGAGGCATTCGGTACTCTATGGGCCCTGGATATTGAACTCACATAGGTCCTTCAATGCATCATTTTATGAGCCTGAAGAAGGTAAAATCGATGGTTTTTCATGTTTAGAGGGTCTGAAAATAACTTAAAGATGACTCCATGGGTGACTTTTTCGTAAATTTAGTCTCCCAAGACCGAAAAAAGTGTAAACCAATATAGGGGAGAACTCTTATAGTCATGCTTGACAAGAGTATTTCTTTTTCATAATTATTCTCGTGAGGCCAAAAAGGAGATAAACTATCACTCAAAATACGCCCTTTCAAACCTTTTAACGAGTGTGAAAGGAAAAAAGCTCACTTGACAATATTTTCATGTTTAGGGAGTCTGAAAAGAGATTAAAGGAGACTCCAAAGAGTTCCTTTTTCGTATAGCTTTTACGAGTCCAAAAAATAGATAAAAGTATACTCCCTAACTTACTCTCATGTATTAACGAGCATGAGAAAGAAAAAATATTGAGCTCGATAACCTTTTTTCATGTATTTACGAGCATGAGAAAGAACAAATACTAAGATCATTTTAGAATCTACTACTATGTTACGATGGGAATGAACCCCAAGTGAGGATCACTCCTAGCAGTGTGTCTCTCTAGAGGTATTTTTCCCCTAGATTGCGTGGTAGAAACTAGTGGCGTCACTCCAACATGATGTCTAGAGGCTGGATACTTCCCCCCCAAGTGTATTTTTCTCTGTCGACTCTTCGTATTTCCTCATTTAGGTGTCTGGCTACTAATATGAATATTTTCAGTAGGTGGAGGAAAATAAGTTTCAAGTATTTGATCTAGAGTGAGACTTGATTCGAATGGAGAGGGGTCTATTTCATTTTCTAATGATATTGAAAGAGACAATGAACTATTCTCATAAGCATTTGTTTCATTTTTTAATGAGCTTGACACAGGAAAATAACTATGCTTAGAAAGACTAGGTACTACCAAAGTATTAGATGATTTTAGGGATTGTTACACCTGAGTCGAAATTACATTTATTGTGGAAACCTACAGGGTGGAAAGAAAAGGTAAAGGAAAATTTCCCATGAGCAAGGAATCCTTAAGGATACCTACTCCTACGCTCTCAAGGCTAGATTGTCCTAGAAAAGGGACATTATTCATTGCAAGATTATGGAGATATGGAGTTATACAGTCAAGTTGATCAACAATGATAATTTTTCCTTGATGGGGGAATCGTAATATACAAAACATTGAATATGTGACTATGATCATCGCATAGAACCAACTATGAAGAAGTAACAAATTGTAATCCAGGGGCACACCAACCACTTCAATATAGACCAAAATGGTTTTACCCTTCTATGTCACAGTGAAATATTGCACAAGTTTGTGAGGTTGAAAACCACATCCATCAAATGCTTTCAAGGTGGTAGGAGATGGGATAAGTTTAGGAGAACCAAGGGATCTCTAGAAAGGAAAAGACATGACACAGGTGGAGGCTCCTTTATCCAAAATAGTGTAATGGATGTTCTTTCCACCAACCAAAATTTGAATTTGGAATGCTAGGTGGTTTGAGAGCCTCTCCTTAAACTAGTCTAGATTAAACATAATCATATTTGATTCCTATGGATCCATATCCCCAATAGTTGAAAACAAGGTTGTACATTGAATTGGACAGTTTTGTAGAACTTCGAGGGTTGACATAGCACAAGGTGCTTGCTCCAAATCTTCAACAATGTTGTAGTTTTGGGTAGTGCGGGTACTTGGATTAAATGTCACTTTTTTAATTGYACTCTTGGGCAGGCGTAACACTTCATCAGAAATTGGMTTCTCAATATTAAGAGGAGTGGAAGATGGAGGATGAGTAGATGTGGTGTAATATCCCTAGGCYGAACCCAATTATAATGTAAATGAAAATGTACTTAAGCTGGTGAGTTGTTTGATATCATTTTGTATGCACATTTCATGGCATAGTGCACGCTTGTACTGTGCAGTAAAATGATGAAGTGTGAACATTCTTGGATACCGCGTGCAACAACTTGATTATGCGAGATATTGAGGCCAGGGAGCCTTTTGTATGTATGCTATGTTTTATAGGATGGTGAGATAGTTGTTATAAGATATGATGCTTATGTTTTGATTAGGTCAAAGAGCCTAGATGTTAAAGGCCAGTGTGTCATACTTAATATAAAATACATCATTGCACATAGACCAACCACGATAAAAGAGATGGGGGACTAAACTCCACTAGTTAGGGAAAGGGAGGGGCCTAAAAGTTAAGGAAAAACGATAATCTAGGGAGCTTAAGACAAAAAGGACTATTATATTAATATTTCTTAAAATATAAAGTATGGATAATTATTTTATCCAAGTTCTAAAGTTGGGGCCAAGTGGGCCAAAATAGCTCCCAACATGACAAGTGTCAAGTTGGGGACATGCATACATATTGTTGGGATTTATTTCATTTACAAACACTCTTCCATGATGCAACCATCATTTTCAGCCATGAATCCATGACCATTTTCACTCACACAATCAGTTATCTTTCAGACATTCATTTCATTGTACTGGAACCATATCCATAGCCATATATGTTCTTGTAGCTAGTTATCCTGGGAGTTGGACTGAAGAAGCGGGTTGTCAGGCCCATGGGATATTGAAGAGGCGGTTTGTTAGGCCTATGAGCAACTTCTCTCTGGGTGAGAGAATTGTTGGGAATTGATTTCCTGAAGGTGTTGAACTGCAACTGCAGTTCTCTAAGACTTCCTTTCCAACATGTTGCTGAAGCTCGGAAGGGAAGTGGGCCAGCCGAAGGAATGTTGAGTAGAGAAGGGGAACACTTCCTGGGGTGGGATAGGCATGTGGGGAATTAGGGACTATAGGCTGTTAGTTGAGTGAGCACCTGTGACAAAGTCTTTTCTGTGGTCCATGAGCCTTTAGCCTGGTTAGGAATCCCTTTACCCATGTGGATTTTAGTCCCAACTCGGGGGTGACCCACTATTGAGAGTGATGAATAGTGTGGTCTAAGGCTGAGAGGTTCGTGGAAGGTCTGCATGCAGTTTGTGACATTATTACCAAGATAAGTGTCAATTGTGTGATAAATTTACATGCTGCATTGTTATTTATGTGTGTGTTTTTATGGGTTATCATTTGTGTGGTTATATATGTGTTTATTTTTATGGGTATTGCCTGTATATGCTGCATGTATACATTTACTGTTATTTCAGTGTGAATTTGTGTATTTATAGATGTATTTGCATGTTTATTTTTTATACATAAATGTTTCCACAAAATATCTGTCTGTATATAATTTAATTGCATACAGTTCTAAAAATTCATGTGGCATAGCTCAGTTAGATGTTGGGTATGTTACAGTATGTTCTGCAGAGAGAAAAAAAAGAGTTCTCTGGCGTAGCGTGGACCGACATGGATGGTTAGGGACGTTACAACATGGTATCAGAGCTTCAATTTTCAACACTGAGCCTGAATGGGTCAAACAGGTTGAGTTGAAGCGAAATTTCATAGAGAATTTATTTCAAAGTGGCCAAATTTCAAGTTGCAGAGCATCTAGCTACAATATGGTACAAAAATTGAGAAATTCGGCCATTTGGTGAGATATTCTTGATTTAATATCTGTTCTAGAAAATTCAAACCTGGAATTGGTCAAATTTGAAGTTACAGTGAAGCCATGACAATTGGAGCAAGATTAATAAATAAGATTCTCAATTCATGAATTGATTTTGGGGAAATTCGTTTCAGAAATGTCAACCCACAACGATTTTTTGTTTCAAAGGTTTAATTGGTGTTATCAGGGTGAAATTGAATGAATTTCAAGGTTGCAGAATGTCTATGGTAAATTGGGGAAAAAGTTAGGAAAAAGCCCCAATTTTTGCAGCGGAATTCACGAGGATTTGATGCACATAAAGGTGAATGTGCATAGGTGGGCACACTAAAAATGCATGATGCACAGTGAAAATCTTGTGATAGGTAAAATTTGGCACTGCACGGAAAGATATTGGCATGCTGGTGCACACGCTAAAATTTGGTGCTGTTAGCCTATGACTTACCTTTACCAATCACTAAGTCTAAATTGTCACCTATATTTGTATTATTTATTTAGGATATTAGTAATATATCCTCAAGTGATAACTAATGAGTTAGTTAATATTGCCTAGCCTACTCATCATGCATTATTTTAGGATCTAGAGAAAATCTCTCTATGAGGTGGCATCACCCATTGTACTATAAATATGTAACATTGGAGTGAATACATTAAGTGTTGTCTAGTGAGCCTTTTCTGTCATGTTGTTGTTCTTGTTTATGATTTATCAATTGGTATCAGAGCTCTTATGATCTTAAGGGCTTTAAATCATGATAGTAGTTTTCCATGGCTTCGTATGATAGTAGTCGTGTTTCCTATACCAACAAATTGCAGATCTATAATATTTGGGATGCACAATCATGGAAATAAAGAGAGCCACAGTTGAGACATTGTACGGACGTGATTCGAACTTTGGCGCATGTTCTAAAATAGTGTATGGAATTTACAACGCATAAAAAATTGATCTCTCTCCTTGCTATTCAAATTGGTGGTGGAAATCCCCCGGGGGGGCAGCTCAATTGGCAAGTGCCGTGAAAATGAAGTTCCATGAGGTTTCGAGTTCAATTCCCCCCGACTTACAATGTGTGCCGCGTATGGGGCCTCGTGGGAACACCTGGAGGTTATAGTGGTAGCAGTTGGATAACACAGCCACATGTAACGCGAGCACATGCCCAACTAGTTGTTGATTCCTCCAGACATAAAAAAATAAAAAAAAATAAATAAAAATAAAAATTGGTGGTGGAAAAATTACCTTTGAATCTTCTTTATGCAATTTTTGTGTGCCACCAATCAAGTTATGTCCCAGATTAGTGATTGAATCTACCCTCCTCATGGATCTGTAGATGTATTTTCCCTTCAACAGATCGGTGGTTGTGATTGTGAAGGTTAGATTCATCATTTCCATTTCATTTTATTTTTTAAGCTAAAAAAAATAGATCTGCAACTTGATGTTGCTAGCTTCAGATTTAGAGGTTGCATGCACTTGCTAATTAGAATACAATCTAGAATCTGAAAAACTGGTGCGATCTGGACTTTTCATTTTGCGATTGCTATGATCTAGTGTGATCCTAGTGATTCTCTCCAAGTGCGTATTCAAGTTTGCAGAGATCGCTCCTGAGCCAAGGCGTGGCTATAGTAACAAATCAAGCGTGGAAGTGTGCAGAAGGATCCGCTACTTGAACGGCCTGGACATGGACAATTTAAATGAAAAGATTTTAAGAGCCTCTTTGCAGTTGGAAGAAATCGATGAGAGAGGAAGGAAAAAATCTGAGTTTTTGAGAGACCCCACTGATCAAGAAACAATGACAATGGAGGATGGTGGTCGAACGATGTGGGGAATGTGAGATTTCATTGAGCGGGGTGCCAGACATTGATTGCAGAAAGTCCTGCAAAGCAACTACTCTCGGCTTGTCATTACTAGCTTTACACACACACACTCATTTGCTGTGAATTCAAGGAAAATCAAGGCGTAGACAGATCCAATGCCTTCATTAGCACTCTCATTTCCTCATTCCACCATATACGAATCAACCATTTGTTCGACTGCCAAGAATCATTTTTCTCTTGATCTGTAGAAAGGCTGAGCATATCTACTACATAGCCTTTCTAGAAACGTTTACATTTGATAGTCTCCGTTGACTTCTTTCAAGTCAATTCATAAATATGTTGTCCAATTCTCCAGAAAATGGTATATAGCACATTTCAGCCAGGAGATCCAACGCTCCAGCAAAAGGATATCGCACATTTCAGCGAGGAGAGAGATCCAATGTAGATCCACTTCAACAGATCTACAAATCTACCAATTAACTCAACGATCCAGTGATCTCCCACAATTTCGTAATTATCACAAATAGAATGGTGCGCTTCTCAAAATGGTCAAAACATTGAAGGTCAAAAGGATTGAATCACCTTGGTTGTGGCGAACTGCCAAATCCTTTGTTCGTGGAAAATCGCTAAAAGAAGAATGCATTGAAATGTAAGTTTTTTTTTATTGGTTCATGCAAAAGTTGAATTCTGAGTATTGATTGGTGAATGCATTGTAATGAGGATTTGATCTCTTTGGGAATGAGATCCATTTAGAAATTGAACTTTCATGTGTGAGAAATCTCTCTCTAGTAGTAGGGTATATGTTTTATGTGGTTTAATAAATATGTGTTATGATCAATCATTGGGAATTAACACCTAGCCTAAGCATTGAAGAAGATTGGTCGATTCCTTGAGGAAAGAATGCACCCCATGAATGCTGCTTAAGTTCAGAAAATTCCAATGGAATAAGCTACAACAATAGCGTCTGATTGAAGGAATTTGAACATTCAAGGCACAGGGTGTAGAGGTTGTGGAAATTTCCCTCTCTGCAAAAGTTCCATTCTTTAAGTGAGCGGTATGTTGCATGGCTCTTCATGTGAGGAACTGATAAATTATTGGCAAAAACCAACTCTCCTAGTATCAACATCAATTCACACCATTGCATAAATTCATTGCGATTAGAATAGTGGTTAGAATTTCTCTCTTCAAAAACTCACACCAACAATCCAACCAATGATCCAGCAACAACTGTCATTTGTTTTTGGCACGAAAACTTGGTATTAACGTGGCAATTGCTACTTTTTTATTTTGATCTAGTTGCTATTTTTTTTATTTGCTCTCAATATGGAAGCTGCTTAGGATTCCTACTCTTCCACCATCTAAAATGTGGCACATTCGTCTATAAACCAATGATTTGTCTAAATTTTGTTCAAAGTTTGTTGAGATTTATCCAAGATCAAGAGTGTTTTTCAAAGTCGTCCAACAAAATTTTGCTAGATTCACGTGCAATAATGGAGCTATAAGGGAGTGTATTAATGCTATAAGGGATTCATGAATTATATTATATATATTTGGGTGAGCATGGTTTGCATATGGTGAATGCAACATGAGGTATTGTGAAATATTCAAGCATGGAAGTGTATGGTCACCTACTGTTGGTAGAGCACTGACATTGAGAACTGGAGTAAATTGCAAAATTTTTTATTATGTAAAAAGGGGGTTAAATCTTTGATAAGCGTCTGGGAGATTAAGAGTTAATTGTATTAGGGAGATGTAATAAGAAGGTATATCCATAAGGAAGAACATATTTATGTTATTTTTGAGATGTGTAATAAAGATTGTAATTGAAAACTAAATTTCTCTTAGGTGTAAGAGCTCATTGTATTAAGCATAATAAAAGTTCATTATTTTTTTCTGGTGTTGAAGTGTCCTAGATCTGCCCGAAATTGAATAAGGGGATCTTAGGTACACCTTTAATAAGGGGATCTTAGGTACACCTTGAATAAGGGGATATTAGGTAAACCTTGTGTTGAAATTTTCATGTTTGTCTTACGATTAAGTTTACTGTTTAGTTTTGACATAAACAAACTTACAATTTTTGCAACACTCATAAGCCCAAACACAATGTTACTCATGAACATGCATTCAAGCAAAAGTAATGCAAATCAAGCATCAAAAAATAATACTAAATAAATGAACAAGTCAAGCTCGTAAGAAAAGGAGAACTAGACTCAAAAGCATTGACAACACATTCAAAAGTAATTCAACTTCAGAATCAGGGTTTATTGTAACTTGCAAATTGTCCTTTTGTAAGTTTACTTGTCTTTTTAAAACATAAACAAGAATAACAACATGGCAGAAAAGGCTCACTATACAACACAATGTTACTCATGAACATGCATTCAAGCAAAAGTAGCAAATCAAGAATCAACAAAGAATACTAAAGAAATGAACAAGCCAAGCTCATAAGCAAAGGAGAACTAGACTCAAAAGCATCGACAACACATTCAAGAGTAATTCAACTTCAGAATCAGGATTTATTGTAACTTGCAAATTGTACTTTTGTAAGTTTACTTGTATTTTTAAAATCAAGTTGAGTTGAATTGAATTTGTCATAAGGTGCATTTTTGGCTGAGACCGACACCCTAGAGTCATTTTGAGTCGTAATTGACAAGGATGAGTAATTGAAACTCAGATTATTGTAATACTTTGGGATGCATTTTCGGTGGTAACTGACATCCTCAACTTCCTGGAAGAAAGAAAGAAAGAAGAGTTCAAGTGAGCATGAAACAAAATCAAGTGAACGTGAATTTCAAGCGAGTGGTTCAAGAAAGGCAAGTTCAAGTGAGCATGCATAGCAAGTGAGCATGAAGTTCAAGTGAGCAATTCAAGTGAGCGAGTTGCAAATAAACCTTCTTCTGTCGAGTCAAAATGTAATAAGGATCTACCTACACAAGGATACCTCTTTTAATGTTTTGAAAATGGGTCGAAGTCTTGAATTATTAGAGTTATTGAACACTCTAATAAAAAACACTGAAGAAAACACAGTGACATTGAACAAAGAAACTCTTCAATTAGTGCTAAATTGTTTGCAAGTGACACGACCTAAAGTTAGAATTCTTCAATCTCTATCCCAACTATTGAATAATGAGTTGATAAATCTCAAAAATCAACAGCTAATGAAGTGTTCTGAACTAGTTTTTGTTCATCACAACCCTCTCTATGATGATGATGATGATGATTTTGATCAACAGTTAGTGAAGGAACAACACAGTGATACAACTTCAGAATCCATATCAGACGAATTTGAATCTATTCATGAACCTACATTTCAAGAGTTTTCTTTTGATTTCAGTGAAGAAAACCTTTCAATGATGCATCAAGATGCAGTAAATCAACTTCCATGGATTTCAAAGCAACAGGTTCAGAATACTCTTTCCAAGCCCATCATCATACCTTGGGAATAAATCATCTACAACAAGAATAGAACAGGACTTGGATATGACAAGGAAGTTACCTTTCATATTCCTAATTATTCCAGACC
>ML816160.1:22830-50981 GCA_009831015.1 Picea engelmannii | reverse complement strand
GTGGTACAAAAACTGTGCGTGGTAGATATTGGCGTGCGACATAAAAGTAGTGTGCGCAAGTTATTGGCGCGACAGAGAAGTGATACACAGTGGTTTTAAGGTGCGTGAAGCAAGATTTAACTCGTGTTATTGTTGTGCATGGTGAATATGGGTGCACAAATTGAAATTTGTGCGTGCAAATTTGTTTGAAGGGTGAATAATGGTGGAAAACCAATGATTTTCTGTAACGTTTTATATCATTTGAATGTCATTTTTTTGCAGCGTGTTTTTTAGGCCCTTAAGAGAATTTTTAACAACTCAAAGTCCAGGAGATAGAGGTGTAACAATGGTCCAATTTTTCTCTACAACTCAAATAAAATAGCTTGGATAGATCTTTCTAATGGTGTAAATTGTTCATCAAATAGAGTTTTTTTGAGAAAGTTACAACCCAAATAGTGGAGGGTAAATTTTATGACCCAACTAACTTTAAAGGGCCATAACTTTCTGCTCCAAAATGGGATTGAGGCGCAGGAGTAGTCAATGGAAATATATTGAACCATAGAAGGCATTCCCATAGAATAATTAAATTTATGGGTATTTTAAAGGTGTTTAATATGGAAAATAAGATACCTGTAGCATTCCAGACCAAAAACACAAATTGGCCTAGAACTTCAGTAGGCTGTAACTAGCAGCCCAGAACCTAGAATGAGGTGAAACTTGGAAAGAATGTCCATAATATGTTTATGTAGATTCCCAATTGAGATCATACTAAAATTTCAATGGATTAGGTGCAAAAATGCATAATTACGACGCAAAGTTGCGCCAAGTGGAAGTATGAACATAAAAGTTAATGGGCAAATTTCAAATAACCATAACTTTCTGCTCCAGACTCGGAATTGAGCATGTGAGAAGGCATTGGAAAGGTCTTGGACAAAAGAATATAATTATTCACCTATAAAATTGATCTGGGCATTCAAATTTTCAAGAAATCAGAAGAAAGGATTCTGATATGTTATTGAACCAAAATGGTTCATATTTTTCATAAAATTATTGAAACAGTTAGCCTGACAAATTTTTGTTGGCTGCACATTTTGTAGAGTTAACAACAACTAGATAAGAACAATATTAGTGTAGATTCCATAGGAATGGAGGAGGCACATGGGACTTACAGTCAGGAGGATGATATTAGAGGGATGGATGTTCATTTGGGAATTGAAGGAACAAACTCCAATGGACATGGAGGAGAAAAGGATGAAAAAATGAATATGGAAGAGACCATTAAAAATTTGCAAAAGGATGTACAAAGCCATAAAGATGATAATGAAAGGATTATGAGAGCCAAGGAGCAGTAGGATGACTTCAACATGATTTTTTTGGAGAGCTTGAACATAATAGAAAAGAAATTAGACAGGAGAGTGGCTCAAACAAATCGGGAAGTCACAAGTTTCCTGATGGGAAAAGAAGAACAAGAAGTGTTAGCAGACATCACCATCACTCCCCAAGGAATTCCAATAAGATATCACATAGAAACTCAAGTCCATCCTCTGTCAAAAAGAATAAGAGGTTTGGGGTGGATGAACTGTGAGGATAAATGAACAAAATCAAACCTCCTACATTTGATGGTGAGCACAAGAAGGATGAGGATGAAGAAACATGGCTGTTGGTCATGCGAAAGTGTTTTCAATTGCATAATTATTCTTCTCACACAAAAGGTAGAATTTACATCTATCAACTCAAGGGAAAGGCATCCATGTGGCGGGATCAACTTGTGCAGGTGCAACACATTAAAAAAAAAGTGTTACTTGGAGGGAATTCAAGAAGTATTTTGAGAAGAAATACTTGACTAAGAGATACTATGATAAGAAAATGAAAGCATTTTTTGAAATCAAGCTTGGGAGTATGACCATAGATGAATATGAGAGAAGGTTTCTAGAACTGCTGAAGTATGTTTCTTTCATAAAGGATGAGACAGTCAAAATTCAAAGGTATTTGAGTTGATTACTATCCTTCATCAGTGACAAAATGCAGTATGATGATCCCAAGACATTGGAGGAGACCATAAGGTGAGCTAAGTGCCTATATGATCAAAAAAAAGAAAGACCAAATTTCCAAAAAGTTTGGGAAGACAAAAAGAAGTTCAAGGTGGATGAAAGGAAGAAGGGATCTAATCCACCATTCTTCAGAAATAATCCACAGGGAAAACAAACTTCTAGAGAACCCAGAAAGATTGAGGCAGGGAGTCAAAGGTCAAGGTAGACACCTATTCAATGTTGGGGTTGTAAAGGAGATCACATGTACATAGATTTTCCTCACAGAGGTGAAAAAGGGAGAACTGTTCACAATGTACAACAAGATGAAACAATGGAGGACATGGGTAGAAATGTACCCATGATCTATACAGCCTTGGACAACAAGAAAGCAGAGTATCAATCACATATGATTGAAGTGGAAGGTATGATCAATGATTGAACCATTGCTATTTTAATTGATTCATGAGCTAGTCATAGTTATATAGATCCTAAGATGGTGGAAAGTTTGAATTTTACAAGAAGCAAGCATGGAAAATACTGGTTGGTGAAGCTGGCTACAGGAGCTAAAAGAAAATTTAATGAGATGGTTAAGTCATGTCTTATGGACATGAATGGGTTGAACACCAGGGTAGATTTGAACATCTTTCCTTTAGGTTCCTATGAATGTCTAATTGGGATGGATTGGTTGGACCAACATCATTCTATCCTAGAATTTCTTCACAATACATTTACTTTCTTGGATGAGGAAGGGAACCAAAGGAAAGTGCAGGGAATTCCCAAGGAAGTAACCATCATAGAAATTTCAACATTGCAGCTGAAGAAATGCTACAGAAAAGGGTGTCAAATATTTGCAGCACATATGGAAGAGACACCTAGAGATAAGGTGCCAAACTTGGAAGATCATGCAGTCCTGGAAGATTTTGAAGATGTATTCAAGGAGGTACTAGGACTAACCCCAAAGAGAGATATTGATTTCTTTATAAATTTAATGCCTGGAGTAGCTCCAGTGTCAAAGAATCCTTACATAATGAGTACACCAGAGTTGAAGGAGTTGCAAATGTAGATTGAAGAACTTCTGAAGAAGGGGTATATACACCCAAGTGTGTCACTTTGGGGTGCTCTAGTTTTGTTTGTGAAGAAGAAATATGGAACATTAAGATTGTGCATTGATTTCAGATAGTTTAATAAAGTGAATGTTAGGAACAAGTATCCTCTACCAAGGATTGATGATCTCTTTGATCAATTGAAGGATGAAAATATATTTTCAAAGATAGATCTCAGGTCAAGATACCATCAGGTAAGGATTAAAGAGGAATATATCAACAAGACCACCTTCAGGACAAGGTATGGCCATTATGAGTTCACAGAGGTGCCATTTGGGTTGTCAAATGCACCAGTTGTTTTCATGTGCTTAATAAATGGTGTTTTCCGAGAATATTTAGACAAGTTTGTCATTGTATTTTTGGATGACATTCTCGTATATTCCAATTCAGAAGAAGAGCATGAGAATAATTTGAGGATGGTTTTGCAAGTATTAAGGGAGCATCAGTTGTATGACAAGTTGAGCAAGTGCTCATTTTATCAGAAGCAAATTCATTATTTGGGTCATATCATTTCAAAGGATGGGATAACAATGGATCCTGATAAGATAGAAGCCATTAGAGAATGGTCAGTGCCAAAGAATGTGACAGAGGTTAGATCATTCACGGGCCTTGCATGATACTACATTAGATTTATTGAAGGATTTTCAGAGATTGCGCACCCAATCACTTCCTTGCAAAGGAAGGGTGTGAAATTTCTGTGGACATTGGAATGTGAAAAGAGTTTTGAACACTTGAAACAATTATTAACAAGTGCTCCAATACTAAGGATTGCAGACCCAAATGAAGAATTCATTGTATGCAGGATGCATGTAAAGAAGGACTTGGTGGAGTCCTCAGTCAAAATGGATTTGTGATATGTTATGAATCCAGGAAGTTGAAGGAGCATGAAAGACATTATGCCACTCATGATTTGGAGTTGGCAGCCATAGTGCATGCCTTGAGGAAATGGAGACACTATCTCATGGGAAAAAGGTTTGAGCTAAGAACAAACCATAATGGTCTGAAATTTTTATTTGATCAACCAACTCTAAATGCTAGGCAAACCAGATGGTTAGAATTTCTAAGTGAATATGACTTTGACATAAATAATATCAAGGGGAAAGAGAACAAAGTGGCTGATGCACTCAACAGAAGAGTGCATGAATTTCATGCTACAACCATTAGCATGTACCAATCATATTTGAAAGACAGAATTATAGAGGTTGCCAAATCAGATTTGCAATACAAGGATTTAGTGGCAAAATTACAGCAAGGTAATTTCCAGCAGAAAATTGAAGATTACAAGTTAGATAATGATGAAATTATCAAGTATAGGGGAAGAATTTATGTACCAAATTACCAGGAGTTGAAAACTCTGATATTGAGAGAAATGCATAATGTGCCTTATGGTGGGCACCCAGGATATCAGAAAACTATTGCAACTGTCAAGAGCTAATATTATTGGCCAAGCATGAAGAAAGAGGTTGTTGATTCTATTGCCAGATGTTTGGAATGTCAAAAGGTAAAGGTTGAGCATAGACACCCAACTAGTTTTCTATAGCCATTACCCATTCCAGAGTGGAAATGGGAAGTTGTAACCATGGATTTCATCACTAAAATGCCTAGAACAAACAAGCAACATGATTATATCATGGTGGTGGTGGATAAGCTTACAAAAGTTGCCCATTTTATTCGAGTTAAGCTCACTCACAAGGAAGCAAACATTGTTGATGTT
Organism: Picea engelmannii; assembly: GCA_009831015.1. Lineage (NCBI taxonomy): Eukaryota > Viridiplantae > Streptophyta > Pinopsida > Pinales > Pinaceae > Picea > Picea engelmannii. Next base: position 46,155 of record ML816160.1, on the reverse strand, counting down.
TATATGAGGGAAATTCCTAGATTACATGGCATACCCAAGACAATTGTGTTTGACAGAGATCCAAAATTTACCTCAAAATTTTGGAAAGGGTTATTTAATGGATTTGGAACAAATTTTAATTTTAGTACATCTTATCATCCAGAATCGGATGGACAAACATAGAGGGTGAATCAAATGATTGAAGATATGTTGAGGATGTATGTGATGTATAAACCATAAAAATGGGAAGACTATCTACACTTGGTATAGTTTTCTTAAAGCAATGGGTACCAAGCATTTGTAAAGATGATCCCATTTGAGGCACTTTATGGCAGAAAGTGCAACACGCCAGTAAGCTGGGATAACCCAACAAATAGAGCAGTGGTTGGGCCAGATTTTCTCAGGGAAATGGAGGATCAAATGTTAAAAATAAAACAAAATTTAAAGGCTGCCCAAGACAAGCAGAAAAACTATGTTGATAAGGGCATAAATCACAATGAATTTAAAGTGGGTGACCATGTATTCTTGAAAGTGAAGGCCAACAAAAGTTTCCTAAAATTGGGAAATTGTTCAAAGTTGGTAGCTCGCTATTGTGGGCCATTTGAAATCCTAGAGAGGATTGGTCCAATTGCTTATATGATTTCATTGCCTACATCTATGTCTATTCATAATGTATTCCATGTATCATTGGTCAAGAAATATATACATGATGCTAATCATGTTATTTATTGGAATGTGATTCAAGTGGAGAAAGAAGGTGCTTTTCAAGTGCATTCGGTACGCATCCTGGACTGGAATATCAAACATCTCTGGAATCGAGCCATAGGGATTGTAAAGGTCCAATGGAATTGGTATGGTCCCAAGGACGCTACTTGGGATCATGAGGATGCAATGTGGGCATAATACCTGCATCTTTTTGAGGATTTTTGAAATTTTGTTGTATATGGGTACATGATGCATTGAGGACAGTGCATAAATAAGGGGAGGGGATTGTAATATCCATAGGATGAACCCAATTGTAATGTAAATAAAAATGTACTTAAGTTGGTGAGATGTTTGATATCATTTTGTATGCACATTTCATGGCATAGTGTGTGCTTGTACTACACAATAAAATGATGAAGTCTGCACATTCCTGGATATCGCGTGCAACAAATTGAGTACGTGCGATATTAAGGCCAGGGAGCCTTTTGTATATATGCTATGTTTTATAGGTTGGTGAGCCATTTGTTATAAGCTCTGATTCTTATGTTTTGATTAGGGCGGAGAGCCTAGATGTTAAAGGTGAGTACGCCTATTTTTGTACATGTCTCATACTTAATATAAAATACATCATTGTGTGCAAACCGACCACGATAAAAGAGATGGGGGAATAAAATCCACTAATTAGGGAAAGGGAGGGGCCTAAAAGTTAAGTAAAAGGGCTAAGCTAGGGAGATTAAGACAAAAAGGAATATTATATTAATATTTCTTAAAATATAAAGTATGGATAATTATTTTATCCAAGTTCTAAAGTTAGGGCCAAGTGGGACAAAGTAGCTCCCAACATGACAAGTGTCAAGTTGGGGACATGCATACATATTATTGGGACTTAGTTCATTTCCAGACACTCTTCCATGATGCAACCATCATTTTCCGCCATGACTCCATGATCATTTTCACTCACACAGTCAGTTATCTTTCAGACAATCATTTCACTGTATCAGAACTATATCCATAGCCATATTTGTTCGTGTAGTTGGTTATCCTGGGAGTTGGATTGAAGAAGCGGGTTGTTAGGCCCATGGGGTATTTAAGGGGTGGGTTGTCAGGTCCATGAGAAACTTCTCTCTGGGTGATAGAATTGTTGGGAATCGATTTCCTGAAGGTGTTGAAGTGCAACTACAATGCTCTGAGACTTCCTATCCGGCCTATTGCTGAAGCCTGGAAGGGAAGCGGGGAAACCGAAGGACTGTTGAGAAGATAAGGGGCACACTTCCTGGGGTGGGATAGGCATGTGTGGAATGAGGGACTGTAGGTTGTTAGTTGAGTGAGCACCTATGACAAAGTATTTTCTATTGTCCATGAGACTTTAGCCTAGTTAGGAATCCCTTTACCTGGGTGGATTTTAGTCCCAGCTCAGGGGTGACCCACTGTTGAGAGTGATGAACAGTATTGTCTAAGGCTGGGAGGTTTGTGGAAGGTCTGCACATAGTTGGTGACATTCTTACCAAGATAAGTTTCAATTGTGTGATAAATTTACATGTGGCATTGTCATTTACGTGTGTATTTTTATGGGTTACCATATGTGTGGTTATATCTCTGTTTATTTTTATGGGTATTTCCTGTATATGTTGCATGTATATGTTTATTTTTATTTCGGTGTGAATTCATGTATTTATAGATGTATTTGTATGTTTATGTTTTATACATAAATGCTTCCACAATAGATTTGTTTGTATATAATTTAATTGCATGCAGTTCTAAAAATTCGTGTGGCATAACTTAGTTAGATGCTGGGTATGTTACAGTATGTTCCGCAAAGAGAACATAAAGAGTTCTTTGGTGTAGCATGGCTTGGCATGGATGGTCGGGGAAATTACATGTGGAGGGTTGATAAATATCCATTCCATTGGCATGATCACCTGGAGTAGTGCCATAAGTATTTTATCAAGTTGTTATACCATATTAAACATATAGAGCTCAAAGGTGCTCGAGGAAACATCCACATGGTGGGAATGACCTGCATTTCCCCCTTGCAGAGGGGAAGGATTTTCGAAAACCAGATGTTGATATTTAACTAGGAAAGGGTTATTTAACACTATAGGTTGAGAGGTACCCTTTGAAAACTTAGTGACTTTCTTACGATGAAGGAAGTATTTCATGTAGTGGTCTTCTTCACAAATCATGCAAGGTAACTTAGTTGTCCTATTTAGTTGAGTATCAACAATCTTTATAGTATTTTTCTAGTCAAAAGATTTCTTGGATATACCCTTGTTTTTGTTCTTATCTTCTGGTTTTTGAGATGAAGTGGATTGGAATGCATTCACCTCAGAGGTTTGAGTAGGAGAAAAATTAGTTTTGGTGTCTAAAACAAAACTTGGTTTGAGAGAAGGTCTTGTTGGATCATTTGTTAGGCGATGAACATGAGTTATTAGATCATAAAGTGTGACAAACTGGGAATATACCAAGTCTAAATATTGATCATGACCGATATCCTTCTCCTCAATAACTACATTTCCTATAGCAACATCATCGGCAATGGGTGGCAAGAGAAAATTTTTAAACCAATCCGTGAGGAGTTGGTCTGGAATTGCAGATTTAATCAACCGTCTCTATTGTCTCCACTCATGAATATGATAAAATTGGTGGAAGAGGATTGCCAAAGTGAGGTCAAAATATTTGTACCAGTATCGTATTATATATGAAACTGAAAATGCATCAGGAAAGCCATGGAAAGGGAATTAAATTTGATAAAGGAGTTACATGGAAACTAAATATACCATTTGGTTGTTGCACCTATAAGTGTTCTCTGAAAAAGCCTTAGAAAAATGCAATCATCCATTAAAGAGTTTGAAGAACACCATAAATGGAAATTCATAACATGATTGTTAAGGTCTTCCCCAAGTTTTCCATCAAATTTTTGGATGTCGAATGGTAATTTGGCAGGGATGGTTGGCCAAAACATGGCATGTAGAATGGGACCATTTGTTAAGCATGATAGATCTGGAAGATATAACATAGATAAAAATGGAAGCTTGTAGGTAGCATGTGGACACTAGTGATAACCATGCAGCTTAGGAACACTGGTAGGATCATATCCAGGTTGTGGAAAGATGGAAAAACTAAATGGTCCTCCCATGTATGGTGGTTTCTTGGTCTATCCACCCATGTAATGTGGTTGTCCTATTTGTTCTCTTATGTACTGTGACTGAATGTATCGACCTCCTACATACTGGTATTGAACTTATGGCCCCCCCCCCATGTATTGCGGTTGAAGGGACTATTGCGTTGGAATCATGGAGTTTACAGAATGATGGAGAAAATTTCCTTGTTGAGGAATTCCCACTGGATTGGGTTGACCCCACAAAGGATTAGAAACTACTGGAAATGGATATCTAGGATACAAGAAAATGGTAGTAGGGTTAGAAGGACTGGTAGGATCAATGTTCCCCTAGGATTTTTGATGTTGCAACTATGTAGGTTTCCCCCCAGTAAAACATTTCCCTCTAGTTGAAGGTTTCCCCACAGCTAAAGGTAGGCCTCCCATTGAAGATTGACCTCCAATGTAGGGTGAAATAATCTAAAATGTATGCAATAGAGGTTGAGTATATTGTGTAACCATGGTTGTGTTAATGAATTTACTTCCAACCATCTGACCTATGTAACAACCAAGTAAAGCACTTGGTGTGTGCATGTGTGGAAATAGTGAAGAATGGATATTACCTGACCCATGTGCGAAGGGATATGTATTCGCAAGTGGTTTGGTTGGGGTTACCTAGGTCATCGATGTTCCCACAAAGAAGAACCAACAATATCAGCTAAAAGAATTGTGGAAAAGGAGAAATTCCCAAGTCCTTCAGAAAAACCAAAGGATGGTGGCTGATCCATGCCAAAAGATTGTGTAGTGGGTAAATCGGGTGGTAAAATATAAGAAGAATAGGCATCAATAAATCTCATGGATGGTGGATTAGTGAGTGGTAGGCCGAGTGGATCAATAAAACAAGGATTTGTGTAAGATGCAAGGATTTCTATGAAGGTTGTGACTGATTCTTCAACATGTTGGCCACTTCCAGGAGCTACACTCTCGGTCTTAGAATTTTGATCTTCGATCATTCCTTCATAAGATACATTATGTTGAGGTTCTTGAACTCAAATTTCCATACCTTGTATACTATGAGATATTCGATCCTAAGGATGAGTATGAAAGTAAAGGAAACACATTCCTAAAAAAAAAAAAGCAATCAACCAAGAAACAATAGGTTCAAGGATATTCCGAAGATAGGATATCAATTCACCAATGAAGAAATGAGAATTACTTACCTCGACCTCTATGTAAAAACCCTTCTCGGTTCAACTAAACCTTGCTTTCGAAGGGTCACCCTCCAAGGGTACTAAGAATGTGATACAATGTCTACCTTAGGTACCATTGGAATCCCTCCACAGTCACCTCTATAGATACATAGGAAAGGCCACTAAGGTTACCATCTCATAGTCAGCCTCTAGGAGGGTACAATCGATAGTTGACACTAAACATATGGGTAGGATATGGAAGTCTGAAATTCTTCCAGAGGACTAAGGACAAGTGGACCAATAGAATCTAAAGGACCTCAAATGGATTTGGAGTTCATGAAATACTGATACCAAATGAGTCTATGATGCTCCAGGAAGAAACCCCAGTATACGCTCTATTCGCTTCGATTGATCTAGCTTTGGAGGAGTAATCTTCGATGCTCTTCTACATGTGACCTTGTTTTTATCCCTTGTGTGAGAGGGGGTTCCAAGATATTCCTATACAAAAGTTGGATTTGTTCACTCTTTAGTGTTCTAGAATATTTTTAGTAGTCTTGGACAATTTACTCACTTTACCTAGTCCAAAGACCCTAATCCCGTGCTACTGTTGGTGTACTAAAACCAAAACATTTTCTAGTTGATTTTATTAGCACGTGGTTGATTTTAATGGATTTTACTCAGTAGGTTCACAGAGATGAAATCGATGATGTTTAAGAGACTCGACTCCAATAGAATTCAAAATAACGAGATGCAATTCATTCTTTTCGATGAATTCTATGTATGGGAAGGATAAGAGTTCTATTCTTCTTAACACAAGAAAGTACTCAAAACTATTCAACTTTCAATTTCTGGGATCAAAATGATTCCAAACTACCAAGAAATGTTTCCAAAATCCAAAATGCACATGAAAAACTATCTCTTTTCCAATCATCTACGAAAACAAATTTCCTAAAGAATGCAAAAAAATTCTTTGTTCGATTATGTATGCAATGAGATATGCAAATTTTTTCACTTCTTAATTTTAAAGTGGAATGAAAGAGATTAGTGTTTGACACAAAGAAATATGAAGAAAAAAATAAATCAAACAAAACACACTTAAACAATGATGAGAACTGAAAGAAAACAAGTGTGAGATAACTTGTTCAATCAAGGACTCGAATATGAAAAAGAGAAAGAAGACAAATACTCATGAAAATCTCGAAAACATGAGAAGTAAAAAAAAATATTCAAGGATGGGTTGCGGTAAACAAGAGAGTTCTAATCATCAGGAAGTGATATGTGACGTACCCAACCTTCCAAGCTGGGTCACGCAACTTAAAAATATCTCATGCTCCAATACCATATTGTAATGTACCCACCCATCCCAGGGTCGGGCATGCTACCATAAAATAACCTCTACTCTATTTTCAAACTCTGATATACATACATACATACATGCATACATACATACATATATATATATATGCAATTTTAGCAAATACAAACATTCTCCTCATACACAGATTCATGCAGAATTAATAATAAATCATACATGCAATTCTCATAAATAAAAAACATGCACTAAAAACATCAGTTGATATTTACACATAAATGATACTTATATTTTAATTGAAGTACACCAACTACGTGCATACCTTCCACGAACCTCCAATCCTTAGACCACGCTACTCCAAGCTATCAATAATGGGTCACCCTCGAGCTAGGACTAAACTCCACCAAGGGTAAAGGAAATCCTAGGCTAGGATGAGACTATAGAAATATGCACAATTCAACATGAAGGATTCCCTTCAAGGAGCCTACTTACACCCACCGCTCACAGACTCTCAGTCCCCACATGCCTGTCCCACCTTGGGAATATACACCTTCATTGTTCCACATTCCATTGGTTGGTCCACTTCTCTTCCAAGGCTTCAACAACAGGCCAGATCATGAATTCTTAGAGCTATGTAGCTGCTGATGGACTCCCTCTAGAAGAAATCACTTCCCTAACAATCTCTCTTAGCTGGGAGAGTTTCTCACAGGCTTGACAACTTTCTTCTTCAATCCATGGGCCTGTCAACTTGCCTCTTCAAAACCACATGCCTGGGAACTTGCTTCTTCTGTCTAGATCCTAATACAAATGGGGAAGGGCGAAGGAAACAACAAAAATCGGGTAAGGCAGGGTACAACTCAACAAAACTACCATGGCGTGCAAATTATAGAGGTTTACAATGGAAGAGGGTTCGACAATGGTGAAAAATGGCTAACTGCATCCTTCTCAATGCGTGAGTGAATGGGGTCAAGATGGTAAGTTAAATCATGAGGAAATATGGAAAGAATGGTGAGTGAGCCCCCACAAGGAGGAATTTTCCCACATAAATTTGCATGCATCCTAGATGACACATGGCTCTCCAGGAGCTCATTCCTTTCTCAAAAAAAACTTAGGATAACATGGTTTATTTCCCAAACTTTAGTATTTTAGAAAATACATTATAATATTCTCTTGGGTTAATCCCTCAAGCTTAGTCACTTTTTCCTAGCCTCTCAGCCCCCTTCCATTTCCCTTCCTAGTGGAGCTTGGTCCCCCATAACTCTTTCTTCCTGGTTAGTGTACACATAATGATGTATTTTTATTAATGATATGCATAATTACATGTACAAAAATAGGCTCACTAGCCTTAGTATCTAGGCTCTCCGTCCTAATAAACACATAATCCTCCTAGCTTATAAACACTTGGCTCACTAGCCTATAAAAATAATTAAACATAATTACAATTAAGCATGGGCTCAGCCTTGGGGTATTACAATCCCCTCCCCTTATTTATGCACTATCCTCAATGCATCATATTTACATATTACAACAATATTTTCAAAAATATTCAAAACGACGCAGGTATTCTTCCCGCATACCATCTTCATGCTCCCAAGTTGTGTCCGCAGGAGAGTACTAGGTCCATTAGACCTTTACAAGACCTATGAATCGATTATGGAGTTGTTTGATATTTCGGTCCAGAATGCGTACCAGATGCACTTGAAAAGTGCTTTCTTGGTCCACCTGAATCACATTCCAATCATTAACATTATTAGCATCAAGTAGATATTTCTTAAGCAATGATACATGGAATACATTGTGTATAGACATTCTATTATTTCAAACAACCCACAATAACTGGATTCCAACTTGGAATAGTTTCCCAACTTTAGGGAATTCTTGTTGGCCTTCACCTTAAAGGAAACGTGATCACCCACTTTAAATTCTTTGTGAGTTTTTCCCTTGTCAGCATAGCTTTTCTTCCTGTTTTGGGCAACCTTTAAATTCTGTTTTATCTTTAACATCTTCTCTTCCATTTCCCTAAGAAACTCTAGCCCAATCACTGCTCTATTAGCTTGGTTGTCCCAACTTATTGGTGTGTTGCACATTCTTCCATAAAGTGCCTGAAATGGGATCATCTTTAGTGATTCTTGGTACCCATTTTTGTAGGCAAATTCTATTAAGTGTAGATAATATTCCCATTTAGATGGTTTGTCCATCACATAGATCCTTAGCATATCCTTTATCACTTGGTTCACTCTTTCTTTTTTCCCATCAAACTTTAGATGATAGGCTATTTTGAAGTTCAGATTTGTTCTAAACCCTTTGAATAATCCCTTCCAAAACTTTGAGGTAAACTTTGGGTCTCTGTCAAACACAATTGTCTTCGGTATGCCATACAAGCATGCTACTTCCCTCATATAAATATCAACAACATTGGTCAACTTGTGAGTAACCTTCATAAGAATGAAATGTCCAGCTTTAGTAAGCTTGTCCACTACCACCATGATAACATCATGTTGCTTGCTTGTTCTGGCCAATTTGGTGATGAAATCCATTGTCACCACTTCTCACTTCCACTCAGGAATGGGAAATGGCTACAACAACATAGTTGGGTGTCTATTCTCAACCTTGACCTTTTGACAGTCCAAACATTTAGCAATTTACTCAACAATATCCTTCTTCATGCTTGGCCAATAATATTGGCTCTTGACTGCTGCAACTATTTTTTGATATCCTGGGTGTCCTGCATAAGGTACATTATGCACTTCTTTCAAAATTGTACTCAATGCATGACAATTGGGTACATAAATTTTGTTCCTCTACAAGATAATTCCATCATTTCCCAATTCATAATCTTCAACTTTCTGCTGCATTTTACCTTGTTGTAATTTTGTTACCAATTCCATGTACTGCAAATCTACTTTTGTAGCCTAAAAAATTCTCCCTTTAAGATCAGTCTGAAACATGCTAATGGTTGTAGCATGTAGGTCATTCACTCTCCTACTGATTGCATCATCCACTTTGTTCTCTTTTCCTTTGATGTGCTTGATATCAAAGTCATACTCACAAATGAATTCCAACCATATTCTTTGTTTGGCATTCAAAGTTGGTTGATCAAACAAGTATTTCAGACCATTATGGTCTGTCCTAAGCTCAAATCTATTTCCCTTGAGGTAGTGCCTCCACTTGTTTAAGGCATTCACTATGGCTGCCAACTCCAAATCATGAGTGGCATAAATCCTTTCATGATCTTTCAATTTCCTGGATTTAAAACATATCACAAACCCATTCTGACTAAGGACTCCACCAAGTCCTTCTTTTCATGCATCCTTGAAAATAAAAAAATATTCATTCAGATCAACAATCCTTAGAATTGGAGTACTGGTTATCAACTGCTTCAACTGCTGGAAGCTCTTTTCACATTCTGTTGTCCACAGAAACTTCACTCCCTTCCTTTTCAACTAAGTAATTGGGTGAGCAATTCTTGAAAACCATGAAATGAATCTTCTGTGGTAGCCTATTAGACCCATGAAGGATATAATGTCTATCACATTCTTAGGTGTTGTCCACCCTTTAATGGCCTCAATATTTTCAAGGTCCACTGCTATCCCTTCTTCGGATATGATATTCCCCAAATAGTGAATTTGGTTTTGATAAAATGAGCACGTGCTCAATTTTGAATACAAATGGTGCTCTCTTAGCACTTGTAACACCATCCTCAAATGATTCTCATGTTCTTATTCAAAATTGGAATATACAAGGATGTCGTCCAAAAATACAGTGACAAACTTGTCGAAACATTCCCTGAAAACACCATTCATTAAGCACATGAAAACAACTACTGCATTTGATAACCCAAATGGTACCATTGTGAACTCATAATGACCATACCTTGTCCTGAAGGCGGTCTTGCTGATGGCTTCATCTCTGATCCTTACTTGATGATATCCTGACCTAAGATGAATCTTTGAGAATATACTTGCATCCTTTAACTGATCAAAGAGATCATTTATCCTTGGCAAAGGATACTTGTTCTTTATAGTCACTTTGTTCAATTCTATGAAATTGATGCACAATCTCAATGTCCCATATTTCTTCTTTATGAACAAGACTGGGGAACCCCAAGGTGACACACTTGGGCATATATACCCCTTATTTAAAATCTCTTCAAGCTGCATTTTCAACTCCTTCATCTCTGGTGTACTCATTTTGTAGGGAGTCTTTGATACTAAAGTTGCTCCAGGCATCAAATTTATAGAGAAATCAATATCTCTCTTTGGGGGTAGTCCTCGTATCTCCTTAAACACATCATCAAAATATTTTAGGACTGCATGATCCTACATATTTGGCACCTTATCCTTAGGTTCTTCCTCCATATGAACTATAAATAATTGGAATCCCTTCCTCTAACACTTCTTCAGCTTCATTGTTGAGATCTCTTGGACAATAACTTCCCTAGGAATTCCTTGGACTGCTCTTGTGTTCCCTTCCTCATCCAGAAAAGTAAATTCCTTGTTACAATAGTCTAATACAACATGGAGTTGGTCCAACCACTCCATACCAATTAGACAGACATATGAACCCAATTGTAGGATGTTCAAATATTCCTTGGTACTTATCCCATTTGTGTCCACTGGACATGATTTAACCAACTCAACAAATTTTCTCTTGGCTCCTGTAGCCAGATGTACCGACCAAGATTTCTCATGCTTTCTTCTTAGAAAAATCAATCTTTTCACTACCTTAGGATATATACAACTATGACTAGATCATGAATCTATTAAAATAGTAAAGGCATGGTTATTGATCATACCTTCTACTTCAATCATGTGTGATTGAAACTCATCTTGCTTGTTGTCTAGGGATACATAGATCCTAGGTACACTTCTTCCCATGTCCTCCACTATTTCTACTGCTTGTACATTGTGGAAAACTCTCACATTGTCACTTTTGTGAGGAAAATATCTATACTGGTGGTCTCCTTTACAGCCCCAACATTGAATGGGTGTCTGCCTTGGCCTTTTCCCACCTACTTCAGTCGTTTTGTGCTCTCTAAAAGATGGTTGTCCTTGAGGATTGTTTCTAAAAAAGGGTGGATTTTTCCCCTTCTGCCTCAGTTCCCTCTTAAACTTCTTCTTGTTTTCCCAAGCTATTTGGAAAGTAGGCTTTCCTTTTTGTTGATCATATAAGAAATTTTCTCTCCTTATGGTTTCCTCAAAAGTCTTGGGATCATCATATTGGATCTTGTCACTAATGAAAGAGGGAAACCCACTCAAATATATTTGAATCTTAACGGTATCATCCTTGATGAAGGAGACATACTTCAACAATTATAAAAATATTCTTTCATACTCCTCAATAGTCATGCTTCCCAGTTTGAGTTCAAAGAACTCTTCCATGTTTTTGTCATAATACCTCTTGGTCAAGTATTTTTTCTCAAAATTATTCTTGAATTCCTTCCAAGTCACATTTTTCTCTTTGATGTGTTGCACGTGCACACGATGATCCCACCACATGGATTCATTTCCTTTCAATTGGTAGATATAAATTCTTCCCTTTGCATGAGAAGAGTATTTATGAAATTGGAAGTACTTCGGAACTACTTCCTCATGCCTAGCAGTCATGTCTCAACATATTCATCTTTCTTGTGCTCTCCATCAAAAGTAGGAGGTTTGATCTTATTATTTTCTCCCTTCAATTCCTCCACCCCATACCTCTTATGCTTCCTAATAGGGGATGGACTTGAGCTGCTGTGTTCTCTCCTATTGGAATTCCTTTAGGACTGATGGTGATGTATTCCATCACTCCCTGATCTTCCTTTTCTCTCATGGGTCCTGTGGCCTCCTGATTTGTTGGAGCCACTCTCCTTATCCAAATTCTTTTCAATTTGGTCCAGGATTTTCATTAACTTCATGTTGAAGTCTTCCTTTTGTTCATTTACCACCATAAGCCTCTCATTATCATCCTTGTGGCTCTAGACATCTATCTACAATTTTCTGAGGGTCTCATACATATTTATGTCTTCCTCCTTTCCTCCTCCATGTCTATTGGAGTTGGTTCCTTCCATACTGAACTAGACATTCATCCCTCTAATTTCATATTCTTGACTATAGATTACCTGTGTATCATTCATAACTCTACACTCTGTGTCGATTTTGATTTGACAACTGTTAATTCTACAAAAATGTGCAACCAACAGAACTTTGTCAGGCTAACTATTCTTAATAATTTCATGAAAAAATGAACCATTTTGATTCAATAATATATATTAGAATTATTTTCTGTTGATTTCTTGAGAAATTGACTATTTAGATCCAATTTCTAGGTGAAAATTTATCTTCTAATGTTCAATATATTTCCAATGCCTATTCCCATGCTCAATTATGATTTTTGAGCAGGAAGTTATGGATACTTGAACACTTTGTCTTTTTAGTGATGCAATCCTGTACATGGATTCTTTCAAATCATAGTTGAATTGGCTCTTGGATCCATGTTGGATCCCTTCTTCAGGTTTACAGGCCTTCCTTACTTTTTTAGGTGTAGGTCTGTATAATCAATAACCTCACGACTCTTTCTCTAAGCCATTTCTTCTTATTAAAAAAAAACATCGGGTGTTAGTCCCTTTCTTGTAGCCCCCAAATTCATGTGACCATAGGCTATGACCTACTTCTAACAAATAGGCGCTTATCTTGTGTGTTGACGCTTTGGAGCTCCAGAACTTCAGGGCTCTTGCTATAGCGGGTTATGGACTACACTAGGGTTCAACATGTAGGCAAAGCTAACCATCTAAAGTCTCCTACTCTTTAACAACTAACCAAAATACACCCCACATTCATCCATAAAACACAAGGTAAAAATATTCGATAACTCTACCTTAAAATCCACATCTGATGTCTATCATTTTGCGTTCAGTTGTTCCTCGACTACAAGTCTCCTCCCAAGGCCGACCTGCATTCATAAACAGACAAAAAAAGAACTACAAACATGCATATCATATATGAATTAGTGGGTTATATGTCATAATCAAATATAAATCAAACATAAAGATTGAACACATCATATTCGGGACATAAAAAGTATTCCTTTTTATTAATCTCATAAAGTTACTTACAATGAGATCAGTGACTACTCCTCAAACCTGGTCCAGGCTCCTCTTCACCATGATCCAGGCTCCTCTTCACCATGATCCAACTGCACTTCCATGTATCTTTCTCTTCTTCAAATATCTCTAGGGAATGGATTAGGATTGCAATGGAGGAAAAAGGCAAGGATAGGGAATTATGTCTCAAAACTCACAATGTAATGTGGCTACAAATTCTTGGGGCAAGGGGGGAAAGTGAAATGGGAAGAGTTTCACTTTTATTATGCTTAGATTTTTAATGAGACCCCAAAACCTCCATTTATATGACAAAAGGATGGTTATTCGGTTGGGTGATGGGCTATAGGTGGTGGGATAGTTGGAAAATTACCCAATAGCCCGTAATCTTAACGAATTCCTAGCAACTTTTTAATTTTTACAACTTTTGTGAGTATACGCGGGTTGTAATGGTGCAGCTAGCATACGTACATGAGTTGTAGTGGTGCAACAAGTGTGTGTACTCGGGAATTAATGGTCCAGGGCCCGTACATCTTCAAAAATATGGTTTTTAAGAAGAGTTGCTCAGTGATGGGTTGGAAAAAATAACAAGTAAGATGGCCTAATGCCAGGTGTTAGCACCAGGACAAAGTGGAAAGAAGGATGATCATGGGAAAGAAAGCATTCAGAAACAAAAGTGACACTGGAGATGCAGAACTACCATAATAAAAGAGCCAAGAGCCAAATCTTTGTGGACGTATCCCAGGAGGGGGTGAACCTTGGTAATATCTGTGCAATGTGATGAATGCATGTATATCTTTGTTTGCTTTTAGTAGTTAATTGTTATTCTTAATGAATGAGTTAATACATTGTTATGAAATACGATTGTGTTGTTCGGGAATTAAAATGTGAGAGATAAATACACACCCATGAGTAATAGTAGACTGCAATCACAATTCATAGTATATGGCACTAATTAATAAATGCCTATCTCATACTCAATCCTAGGATATAAACACCTGAGTCTTAAAGCCACCCATTTAAAGATATCTCGGGTGAGACTGTGAAATTCACTCTGTGTACTATGTTGCCTTCTGGTTTACCAGGAGGGCCGATAGTTTTAGAGGCTTTGTTGTTAACCCGAAAGACATGAACCATGTGTCAATAATGCAGAGGGTAGAGGAGAGTAGTAATCAACAAATGGTTCCATTTCTTGAAACTCAGGAGGCAAAAGAATGCAGGAACAAACTGGAACGAAGAGTGGGATAAATTTTTGAGAAACTCCCAAGAACTGTGCAAGGAAATGAACTCTGAGTAGCAGGAAACATTGACCAGCTTGCATAGGAAATTGATCAGTATTAGAAGGAGATTGAGAATCTCCCCAAACAGCTCACACCAACCACTCCACCAACGGTGAAGGAGAAACAGAAGAAGGAAGCAACAATGAAGTTGTAGGAGATGGAACAACATGTTAGAACAACAACTAAATTGCTCAATAATGCAGCACAACTTTGGACAAGGTTGGAGGAGGACCCACAGGTCCAACGCTGGGACAAGGAAGAGGAAAGGATCAATTCAATGACTCAAGAACTCAAACAGAGGTAGAAGACCATACCAATCCCAAAATGAGTCAAAGGGGCATAAGAGATGAAGAATATGCAGAAAGAACTTATCACTGTTCAAACATAGAAACTAGAGCGTCAGGCGCAAATAGAGCCACTACAGGAATGGGTAGCAGAAATACTTGCACAGGAAGGAGATAAAACATAGATAGCACAGACCCAGGCCAAATGTGAAGAATTGTTGAGTGACGAAGTGGAAGTTGAGGTACTAGACACCATCAAGGAGAAGACCGCAGAGGCACTGACAAAAGTAATAGAGCTCAAGGAAAATTTCCAGATGATCACCAAGGAGATCGAAGAAGCTCAGAAGGATTAGGTAACTCGGGACGAGTCACATGTTAGTATTTGGGGCCTATTGGCACCAGGATGAAGTGGAAAGAAGGATGATCATGGGAAAGAAATCATGAAGAAACAAAAGTAACAGTTGGAAGGTAACACAACACGCGTGCATGCAAGAAAGCATGCACAAGGAAAGTGACAGTTGGAGGAGGAAAAACACGCATGCATGGGAGGAATTCCTAACATCAGTAGTGTTAGAGTTTTGGTAATACATTGTAAATGGATGAAGATCCAGATATATATAAATATATATATGCACGTATCATATAGAGGTTGGTTCACTTTTTGTATTAGTTCATCTTTTGTAATATCCTATCACAACATGTACAAGTTGATGCATTATGTAATAATGTGATGAACCATTTTCGTAAGTAGTTGAGCTAAGTACCAAGGAAAGAAGGAAGATCTGCAGATTAGATCGCAGGCTGTGGATCCTAGTAAGATCTAGTTTGCCTCATACGAATCTTACACATCTGAGGGAATTGTAGGTGCACGATGCTTGAGATGCAGAACTACCATAATAAAAGAGCCAAGAGCCAAATCTTTGTGGACGTATCCCAGGAGGGGGTGAACCATGGTAATATCTGTGCAATGTGATGAATGCATGTATATCTTTGTTTTCTTTCAGAAGTTAATTGTTATACTTAATGAATGAGTTAATACATTGTTATAAAATACAATTGTGTTGTTCGAGAATTAAACTACGAGAGATAAATACACACCCATGAGTAATAGTAGATTTCAATCAAAATTCATAGTATATCGCTCTAATTAATAAACCTCTATATCTTACTCAGTCCTAGGATTTAAGCACATGAGTCTTACAACCACCCATTTAAATCTATTATGGGTGAGACTGCATAGTGCACTCTGTGTACTATGTTTCCTTTTGGTTTACCAAGAGGGCCGATAGTTTTAGAGGCTTTGCTAGAAACCCGAAAGACATGAACCCTGGGTCAATAACTTAGATGGTAGAGGAGAGTAGTAATCAACACTAGGTATGCATGTATGGTGCAATTTAGGGTTATAACAGATGCCCCCTAATGTGTGAGGTCATAAGAGCATCTGATGGCCGAAATACATTACAAATACTTACCAACATACGAAGCGAGTGAGCCTGGGACCAGAGTTTGGGAGGTGCCATCTGCAAAAATAATAATTGTCTCACCAAGGCCGACATACCCATGCTTGGGATGAAACAAATCATAGCTGCCAATCAACTACACTGCATATACATGTCATATAACTATATAAAGTGTATCCGCGAGCAATACACAACGGATATACATCTCAAAATCAAAGATATACATGTATAGTATCCATCTTCAAGAAGCCAATAACACCTGATGGCTGGAGATGAGGATTTTAGAGCTTGAGCAACAAATTCAATATCTTCAAAACTCGAGTAGGAGTGTAATGTGAGTGTACAACTTCACTACCCAGAGGTCTTCGATGGCTCATTGGGTAACAAACAAGAGGATCTCGGTGATCAGGTAGAGAACTTCAGTGATTTCAAGCAAAGACTTGATTGGGCTTTCATGATGGTTGGGCATTATGGAAAGAGACAAACTATAGAGAGGATGAATAAAGTTGGGTAAAAATTCCCTTGGAAAGTATCACGACAGATGATCAGACTCAGGCAGCATGACATTGACATAAGTTTACGATGTAGGAGGCAATGCAAACTCTCCATGTGTTTGGAAGAATAACCAAATGGAGGAGGACACAAACTTATATAGCGAGAACAACTTCTTAATGTCATATTAAATATCAAATCTTGACTAACAAATGAAAGGATGTCCTTTGTCCAAGGGCGACTCATTGTGCTTCCATAAAAAGAAAATACTTTTCCCATCCTCTTTTTGGGGTATATTTGATTTTTTTGTCTTTTTCAATAATTTTGGAAAGCTTGAAAAATAATAAAAGAATGTTACGTTACAAAGGAGGAATGAGTGTTGCAAGCATATTGGTTCCAATCGCAAGGAACACACTAATTCTCAAAGAAAGGATACATGTGCAGGGAAAGGACACTCGGGAAAATTCCTCCATGAGTCAAGGTGTCAAGAAGCAAAGGTAAAGTGCTACAAGTCTTGCGTATAAGGCATGCTTCAAAGGTTCAGTTGAGAGCAACATGGAGCCGACATTAGGCCAAAGACATAGAGATGAAAATGTGATTAATGGGACACAATGATAACATCCTTCAATGTAATTTTAAATGATCCCAGAGGAGGTAAGCTTGGTGTTTTTTCATTTTTAGAGAGTCTGAAAAAGTGCAAAAGAATACTCCACTAGGGTACCTTTTTCGAAGGTAGTCTAGTCGGTTCGAAAAAGGGGTAAACTAGAACCGAAAAGATGTCTATTCAAAACCATTTTAACAAGTGCGACAAAGACAAGACTCAACAATCTTTTCAATTTTAAGGAGTCTGAAAAGAGCTTAACTATGGACTAGTTGCCTTTTTCTAGATTTAGTCTCCTTAGCCCAAAAAAGTGAAATTTGCTGAGAACTCTCCTGGTGAGATGAATCTCCTGAGGTGTACCTTTTTCCTCCTTAATCTACAGGTCGGAAAAAGGGGTAAACTCATGCCAGTAGATGTTTTTCTGAACCAATTAACGAGTGTGAAAGAACAAGGTCACTCGACGATCTTTTCAATTTTAAGGAGTCTAAAAAGAGCTTAACTATGGACTCCGTAGAGGATGTTCTTTTGGACTAGTTTAACGAGTGTGAAGGAATAAGGTCACTTGACTATATTTTCAATTTTAGAGAGTCTGAAAAGATCTTAATTATGGATTCCGTAGGGGTTCCTTTTTTCGTAAATTTAGTCCCTCGGGCCTAAAAAAGGGTTAAACTATTACCTGAGAATACTCTTCTAGCAAACCATATTTCCTAGAGTATACCTTTGTTCGTACAATTGACCGTCCAGATTGAAAAGGGGTAAAATACCACCATGCATACTTCCCTTCAAGTTTTAGTTTGGCGAGCATGAAGGACAACAATATCATTGAGCATTATTTTCATGTTTATAGAGTCTGAAAAGGGCTTAAAGAAGACTCATTTTCTGGGAGTCCCGAGGGTGAGGTCAAGAGTGATGACATATCAGACATGTGAGGATCAAACTCGTAATCAGGAAAAGACTAACAAGGACTACTGAGCCTAAAATCATTAATGATGGCATGGACACCAAAATGCAACTAGGATCTACCTAGGGCATCCATGTAGAGGTAGGATCTACCACTAAATTATGACACTTATAAAGGAGAAATGATGGTTCTGTCTTGCAATTTTGTGGGATCGATCCTATGGAAATGCGAAAAATACAACGAGATGGAAAAAGTGGAGGTGAAATCCTAACTTAAATGCAAAAAGTTGAAAAAAATGACTTTTACGAAAGAATCTTTAAAAGTGACCCATCTCCCAAAAAGTTTTCCAAACCAAAGGTGGAGTGTACTATAACATCTAATGAGAAACTCAAGAACCACGTTAAATGATTTTCAAGCCAGAAAAAAGGATAAAAGGGTCCCAAAAATGACAAAAAGGGCCAAACAATTCTATAAATAGAAGCTAGTAGCTCATTATCACCATTGCAAATTCAGAATGGACCAAAACGCCAAAAACACCCCTTTGCTAAAAAAAGTTGATTCTGGGAGCTTCAGAGGCCGAAACGAACTTTTGCTTGGACCAAGTAAGTACAAACTAGCTCCTCCTATATTTCCATACTTCTTTCTTGCATTAGTTTTAGTTTTTTTTTGGGGGGGCGCACTCTTAAAAAGGGGTGGCCTTGTGTGTACGTGGGCTGTCCAAGGACAACCCATGGGAAGAAAACACTCTTCTCATGTGCATACATGAATATTCTCACTACAACTCACGTACACCCTCAAAAAGGAAAAGAAAAAAGAAAATACAAGATCTAACTCCCCTTTGAACTTATCATTGATAGGATATATGTCCATTGGAGGGAGAGGGAGCATGACGATATAGATATATTGTTCGATGAGGACCCTGTAGCTATGGACGCGTTGAGACAATGCAGGTTGTGGAAGTTCTTCTGGTGTCCATTCATGAGGGCACAACCTAGGCTGCTGAATTCCTTGGTAGATTATTGGCATCCTAACGCTGAGGCATTTATGCTCGAGGGGTGTTATAACCCTAATTTTCACCAAACATGCATACCTGGCATCAGGCCATATCACTTGCCATTTTTTCCAAGCCACCATTGAACATCTCTTCGAAAACCCATCCTTTTGAAGTCATACACGCCTTGCACCACTATTTCCCACGTGTATATGCTATCTAACCCATTACATCCCACGTATACTGACCAAAGAACAAAAAATAGAAAGTTGCAGATGGAATACAAATTTTCGGGTAATTGCCTAAACCGTTTGACCACTCATAGCCGATCACTCAACTGGATAAATACCCTCTTCTAGCCTATAAAAGAAGAGGTAGGGGTCCCATTTAAATGGAGGAAGATAATATCAAAGAAACTCTGGAATTTTTTATATTCCCCTTGCCCCAATCTTTTGCAACCATTTTGTGAGGAGAAGCATATGTAGAAGCAGTTGGCACACAGTTGAGGAGGAGCCTAAGACCAGGTTCGAGGAGCAATGATCGATCTCACCATTGTAAGTTACTTTTTTTAGGTTAATAAGAAAGAAGTACTTTTCCCTTCCCACCATATGAAGTGTTCAAATATTTAGTTTTGATTATATTTCATTAGAATCTCTAACCCACTGATTCACATATAAAATGCATGTTTGGAGTTATTTGTTTGTCTATTTATGAATGTAGATTGGATTTGGGAGGAAAATTGTAGTTGAGGAGCAACCGAACGCAAAAGGATCGACACCAAACTCAAAACTTCAAGGTAGAGTTACCATATCCTTTTACCCTTGTGTTTATGTATGAATGTGGGGTCTATGTTGGGATGATGGTGAAACGTAGGAGACTTTAGATGGTCATTTCTACATGCATTACAGAACCCTTAGTGCTAGTCTGTAGGGAATTTTCCCACCCACAATAGAATTGGTGACCATACTGGGGAGGATCTCTAGGGTTTTTGGGGATACTTTTGGGGTGTTTTAAATTGGTTTGATGACCTTTTTTCTCAGTTTATGCAAGAGTCTGAGTTTGTAGGGATTATGGTCTTCCATACAAGTACTCCYTGCTTGGATTGCTTGACTACTTTTTCTTTTTTGGAATACACAGAGGTATACACTACMTRTACAAGGCTTGCGTTAGGTTATTAAAAAGGTATAAATATCTTCCTTTTTCCCACATTTCATSATATTATTTTGATTGACTTTTCGGTTATTTAGAAGCAAATAGAATAGAAAATGAATAATATACCCTTTAGCATTGATTGTTGGAGATTAGATTACATAGATTCTAAATATGATTGGAATTGTYTGGTTTYATTGCAGGATTGGTTAAATATTKTYGAACCCRAGATAGCAAGGGGAATCTTGAAGATGCRCAAKCTATTGGAGGTTGAAGACTTTATGGYGCAAAGCAGTTTTAAAGATAATTGAGTTACTCATTGTAATAGTAAAGCAATCCTGAGGATCTCTCGATCCTCAGGATAGCTTAATTTACCCAGATTATTGTAACATATAAAGGGTAAATAGATATTGAATAAGAGATAGAGATTTGCACTCAAGAATAGAGAATATAGAATTGCTATGTGTTAGCAGTTTTTGTAGAAATGTTGTACCAGCTATGAAATCAATCGAAGCCTCGAGCAGTTTTCCATTTTTATATACTGAGTTTCAAATAACAGTGCTTCTAAGGACTGAGGGCCCAGTCTGAAGGAGCTACTGTTTGATCTGTAATTGTATCAACTCAAATTCTGTCTTGTGATTCAATTCTCTTTTATAGTAGTTAACAAACGCATAAGTGTGTTGATGGTTTCATGTCAATTGCAAGAAATAGATATTCCCTGAAATATTGAATGATTGTTGTTCCAATTCCTATTACTGAGATTCGATGTGTGAAGGTTCCTCATAAATTCACATCTGTTGTTCCTTTCATAAGTTTACATATGTTGTTCCTTTTACTTAGGTTGCATTTGTCGTTCCTTTTACTTAGTTTACATTTGTTGTTCCTTTCCGCTAGAATATAGTTGTTGTTCCTTTCAATAGAAATACGATTGCCATCTCTTTTCAGTTAGATTACAGTTTTTGTTCCTTTCCATATATGGACTAATTCACTTTTTTCTTTTCAACAATTCTGATTCATAACGATAGTAATTCCTGCAAGTCTTTATCTAGATTCAATTACTACTCTTAGAATGAATTCAATAGATTAGTTAGTTCCTTTCCTTTTGCATAGCTTTAGATTTCAATCCCTAGAATCTTTGATGAATGTTTGAGGAACATGATTGTTGACAAACTCAGATTTTCTTTCGCTACACTATTTTAGCCTCTATAAGCTATCTGCATAGACTTTGCCGATATTCTTTGAGATAAAATATGAATCCTCGGGTTGATAAATTAATGTTAAACTAAGGTTGTTTTTAGACATCTTTAGAGTCCAATAGCCTGCATGCATATATACGCGCCCTACCTTTAGAAATCCCATGTACATACGTGTTGAAAGCCAATTCACTTTTTTTATCATCCTATAAGCTGCCTACACCTATGTCTTGAAAACATCAATATTTTGTCGCAATTCTCAAATAGACGACATTTACATTTCTTGCGACATTTACACATTTGTCTTCATTAAGTTTTCATGACTGTAAGCGTGAAAACTTCTCCTTTCGAAGATGTTTTTCGATCATTATCTAAACTGTCAATATATTTTATGTCCTTACGCCTATTGCGCTTACCTTTTATTGATCATTATACAACTGGCAAGGGTCTCTAATCGGTTCTCATACTTCGATTGATCATATGACTTGGTCTTATTGAGTTTGTAAGGTATTTAGCCTTTGGATTTGAACTTTATATGACTTGCCTAATCATTGATTCTATAAAATGCATAGGGGTTATAATTTATTTTGTTTATATATATATATGATATAATCCTTATGTTTATCTTTTCATAAATTTTGGCTTGTTGACTATATGAATACCATTTGGCACCTTGGTTAAACTTTTGATTATATACATTGGCGCATAGTTGATTTTGGTGTTGATTTATATGTCGGATGTTTAAACACTATGGCATAGTGTTGGCGCGTATTGGTATACACATTTGATTTCATTAGTTGGGCGCACGATTCGATGGTTGAACTATTATTATGGAGTGAACAACTATGTAAATTGGCGGTTGTACTTGGGTAATGAATATTATGCATGGTAGACTCCACCACCTTCGCATGCTCGCATTAATGCTTATCCCTTTTACTCGTTCATTGCTGTTGGCTCGAGTAACTCTGCTCCTGTGTGTGTTGGTGATTCAAACCCTTCCCTTACCATGTGTTCGGCTCCATGGCACCAGTCGTGCGAGTCGAGCCCAATGGCAGTCAAGCCCTATTGATGTTTGACAATGCCCGCCGACATTTGGAAGACAATGGATGGCTTACCTTCGTGAAACATTTTGAGGGTTTTAACCTTTGTGTAGCACGATAATTTTCCATGACCTTCGATGGATGTCGAGCCAAGGTAGGCGATATACAGTTAGAGATTGATGAACAGTTTATCAACTTAGCTACGGGGTTACCTCCTTCGGGACAACGCTGTTTTAAGAATTACAAGGTCGAGGAAGTCTTGTGGACATTGCTGTTTCAATCACGCAAAGTCACCTCTTGTGATAGAGATATGCCCATAACTATGCTCAAACCATGATGGCACAACTTATTAATACTAATAAAGAAGTTTGTGACCTATGAAGGTCGATACGGGCTTGTGTTCCTTTACCACCTGCGTCTATTGATGATTTTTATAGGGTATCCTCTAAACATGCCGTTCTATTTTCATCAAAGCCTATATAAGATGTCCAAAAAGTTTAAGAGGCACAAGGCTGACAACAGCCTGTTTCACCATGGGATTATTAAGCTCATCGTTGTTTATCATTTGAATTT
>ML816159.1:210848-229144 GCA_009831015.1 Picea engelmannii | reverse complement strand
AAACAGCATGATGTATACTATCCATTCATGGGTGTTGTATATGCATGTGAATTTTCCTTCATGTCCAAATACCTTTATCAATCTTGCGGTCCAAAACCCATGACTAGGGTTGACATCAATGACAACAATCAATCTTCCAACAACTCATCCACCCTAGATATCCTCTTATGTTTCCTAATAGGAGATGGACTTGAATGACTGTGCACTCTCCCAGCTGAATGTCAGCTTGGAGAGTGATGACAATGCCTGCTGACACTTCTTGTTTTTCTTCTCTCACCATGAGACCTGTGTTTCCTTGATTTGATTGAATCTATCTCCTTATCAATCTTCTTCTCTATTTTTTCCAAGCTTTGCATCAACTTGATGTTGAAGCCATCTTGTTCCTCATTGGATTTCATAAGCCTATCATTATTAGATTTATAACTTTGGACGTACTTTGGACGTGCTTTTGCAAACTTTTTATGGTATTCAACAAATTCATGCTTTCTTCCTTGCCTTCTCCATGTCCATTTGAATTTGTACCCTCATCATCTATATTGTCATACATCCTTCTGAGCTCATCTTCATGGTTGTAGCTTATTTATGCATCTTCCATGTTTTTGATCTATGTGTTGATTCTTTACTGATCAAATTGTCGCTAACTCTGCAAATGTGTAGGAAACATGATTTGTTAGACTAAATAATTTATGAAAACAATAAATACTATGCACATTTTGTTCCATAAGTGTGTCGAAATCCTTTCTTCTGATTCCTATTGAATTTAAAAGACGAATTCAAAATTCTAGGTGAATACTTGGACTCCTCTATCTAGGACTTTTCCTCTTGTTTTCTCTCCTTTTCTTTATTTCAAAGCTTGTGTGTATACCAATTTTGTTATACTCCCATATTAATCACATGCACATGCTCTACACGTGCAATACCAAGCACACATACAACACACCAATATTCAGTGTGCACAACTTTTATATCAAGCACTAATTTTTAGCACGCTCAACTTTTGGGTTCCACACATCATTATCTAGTGTGCACAACTTTTGTGTCATGCACCAATATTCCACACAAATTACAACTTTTCTATGCGTCGCGCCAACATTCACTTCACACCCAATACCCAATGCGCATCTCCAATTCTGTTCCATGTAGCACCAATATTCCATCCACATGCATTGCGCACCAACATTATGCACATGCCAATAATTCTTCTTCGTTCAATGATCATAATCAATGCGTGTTCATTGTGCATCACCAATATTCAATCCACATGCCCTGTGCACTATTATTATGCACACACCCATCAATTATGCATGGCGTCCTTATTCATCATGCACGTATTACACTCCCATATTATGTGTGCTCCACCCATTCTTCACCCCACACAACTCCGATATTCAATGCACACATACCATGCACTGATATTTTGCACGCATAACAACTCTGCACCATGTAGTGCCAATACTTAGCGCACATGAATCCTTTCTTCACTTAGTTTTTCCATATTTTCATGTTGTGACCATCACAACCATTATAACAATGCCTGCCTCACCAACTTCATGTTGATCTCTATCAAATACAAGTCTAGTGTTGAACCAAAAGCTATGATACCACTTTGTAATGTCCCCAACTCTGCTCCCAGGCCACATCACATCAAAATTTTGAACTCTCTGAGACCACTTTGTAACATATCCAACCTCCTCGATGAGTCCCATTACCACATTCTAAAGTCTCCACTACTGCAACTTGCTAAATAACACTTTGATAACAACTCTTTCTTCTGTGAAAGAAAATCATTGAAACCAACAATGCACATAACTGGCCCTGTGATACACGCAGCTACATTTTGCTAGTGCACGCAAAATGATCTCGTACCATGTGAAAAAACTATGTCTTATCAATTATGCACACTCAATTTTCATTGTGTCGACTGTCCCTCATCACACACGACATTTCCAGCTTCACGCTAGAACCCATATGATTAATGTTGAGGTTACTTAATAGATAGTTACTATAACAATAGAGAGAACTCATAATACAACTACGCATGCAACCATTCCTATATTATGTCACGTGCATAGTATGTCCTATTTATGTGCACAGTCTGATTTCCCTGTACACGCGATGATTCATGCCTTGCCTCAGAATCCCATGATCACTACCACAAAATTATCTAACAAGAAGCACTTAATAACTACTATGCTCTACATTTGCAACAATTATGCAAAACTGGAAATACATGCACAACTTAGCATGATTATGTACCAATTCCATAAACATAAATAACATAAGCATACATATGTTAAACAATATATAAACACATATAAACTGTTATGGCCCATGCCCTGCATATGCAAAAAACATGCAGTTCTACAATATATATAATCTATGCACAAATAAATATACAACTGTAACACATAATAAATTTAACATGTATATGCACATTACGTAAAGAATAATACACATAAGAATACACTTATATTTTGTTGCAATCCAACAACTATGCACAGACCTCAGACGTTCCTCCCCGCCATAGACTTTGCTTCCCATAAACTCAACATCCGATCACCCCTGAGTTATGACTAAAAATACACATGGGAAAAGGATTCTTAAGCCAAGCTAAGGTCTATCAACAGTCAAAACACTCAGACACAGGTGCCAACCCTAGAAAAAAAACTACAATCCCTCATTCTCCACATTCTTGTCCCACCCAAGGAAGTGTGCCCCTTCTTTTCTCAACATTCCTTCGACTTCCTCACTTCCCTTCCAGGGCTTCAACAATGGGTCGGAAAAGAAGTCTCGGAGCTCTATAGGTACTACTGGGAACCTTGGGAAAACAATTCCCAATAGTTCTCCCAATTGGAGAGAATGCTTACGGGCCTGAAAAACCGCTTCTTCGAAAAACACAGGCCTGGAAACCCACTTATTCGACAAACATGGGCTTGAAAACCCACCTCTTCGATAGCACATAGAACTTCCCAAGTATAGGGTAATGTGATGGAAACTAGTTACAACAAGATATTGATACTTAACAAAGGAAAATTGGTATGCATGATAATCAAATGAGTGAATCCCCCCAATATACACTAAGGCCCAACCATATATTTTCGTGACTTAAAATGGACACTTGTCACCTTAAGAGATAACTTATATCCACTTGGTGGCTCATTCCCATTCCTTAGGAACTTAGGATAAATACATATCCCATAATTATACTTTTGGAAATATTATTAAAATATTCCCTTTAATCTTCACACCTCTTTCCCATTCTAGTGGAGTTTTATCCCCCCATCTCTTTTCATTTGATTGGTCTGCGAGCATAGACATGTTTTTATTAATATCCAAGTGAAATTACATTTTATGAAAATTAGGTGCACTGGCCTTTGTCGCAATCCAGGCTCTCCATCTTAATAACCACACAAGCACTCTAGCCTCAATATACATATATACAAAGGCTCTCTAACCCCAAAAATATCTAGGCTACAAACAAGGTCTGGTGCACACTTTGAAAGAATCCTCATGCACTTACTCAGGTGTGCACACTCTTCCCTTGGTACATGTGCACAAAAATCCTCATGCACTTACTCAAGTGCGTACAAATCTATGAAACAAGCGCACACTCTTCCCTCGGTGCACATGTTAAACTATACCCAAAACTTGTGCGTCTGCAACTCACTAGCATATATGTACATTTAAATTACATTTACAATTGGGGTTTGGGATAGGGTATTACATCATTCATACGCAATTCTATATCTATTACAAACTCATGCAAAAACTAGGAGAAAACTAGACATGTAACTCTATATTTTTTTGTTCCATTCTACTCTCTGTTACAATAATGAACTCTCTTTTTTGACTACCCTACTCCACTATATTGAGTGAACAAAATTCCCACACATTTTTCCTTTCTGCATGCATCCCCCATATATTTCCTAGATTATGAAAATCCTTACTAAATTTCCAACTCATCCATACCCTTTATCGTGATCATTCAGGTTGCTATAAAAATCATTTAAAAAGATTCCCGAAGATACGCTCAAATTTGGTATGCATATGGTTTCTTCTTGATTACTTGCACGCAGTACAAAAATGGTTCGACACGCGTAATATTTCTTTGACTGGAACCAATGTTGATCCTTCCTGGTGCCGTGAAGTGTATCTTCATGGGTGCACACGTAGTATTGATTTGTGGCATGCATGCAAATTGTTCAAAACCTTGGGTGCAAATAGGCTCCCGACATTATTAGTTGGCTCGTCCTCAAGCCAATGGCGTTGCTTACGGCTTGACAGAGTAGGCCAATGATGCTATTGTCATGAATTCCTAGATGAATTTATGAAAGTAACCATCAACCTCATCAAAATTTTCTTGAAGTCATTGCGTTAGTTGGAAAGCCTCTTCTCCATCAGTTGTTGTAACCTCATTGGAATGGAGGTTGATCTACTCCATTTTAATTAACATTGGAGTTGTCGCTAAGTGTGTTGCTATTAGTTTATTGTAATAAATATAGGCTTTGTCAGTTGCATCTAGTGTGATGCTAGAGATGGTTTGTTGTTCAATGTAGGCTGCTATAATTTCCCAAAGTTTGTTGGAAATCGTTGTCATTGTTAATTTTTGTTCAATGGGGGTAATGATGATAGCTCTTTTTGTTGTTGTGTGACTTGGGATTCTATGGTTTGGATCTTATCATCAATGGCATGGTCTTCGGGTGCATTTTGGAGGTGAGTACAAAGTGTGAAAATTTACTCGATGAGTCCTGCAAACTTGATCGTGTGTTCTTTTCCATTTTCCAATGCTTCTTCTACGATTGCTATTTTTTTGTAACTATTGATTTCTTGGGGTAGGCCACTTGATATTTTCCCAAAGCTCAATATTATGTGTCTCGAAGAACTGAACTCACTATTTGACCGTGCAAAGCATGTGAGGCATGGATACATCTAGAATATTTTCCTTTGTCATGGGTAAATGAACATAGACTTTGTCAACTGCACTAATGACTTCTTTGTGGGTTGTGAGTGTCATTTCATGGTGGGATTTACACTCAG
Source organism: Picea engelmannii (assembly GCA_009831015.1). NCBI lineage: Eukaryota > Viridiplantae > Streptophyta > Pinopsida > Pinales > Pinaceae > Picea > Picea engelmannii. Next base: position 224,107 of record ML816159.1, on the reverse strand, counting down.
TATGCACAGTGAATTTTGAGGCATGGAGTGCCTTGATATATTGGTTTTCATCCTCGACCTCCTTGTGATCCTGCATTTCTTGTTGATGTTTGGCCTAAGTGTCTTTGTGGGTGGCGAGTTCTAACTCATTATGTTGTTGCATCCATTCATGCAATTGTCTAAGTTCACGATGTCTATATCCCAGATTCATCATGATGGTGGTCATATAAGTCTACAGGTCACATGTAGGCACCTATGCCAATTCAATCTTGGCACTAATTGGGTCAAAATACATCGCGTCTAATGGGTTGAACAATATTACTCATATATGGCTATTGTCGGTTGCTTCAGTCATCTATTATTCCTGAGGGGGGTATCACATGAGAAAGTAATGGAAATTGTAGAAAAATATTGTCAAATGTGCTTGTGGCCTCTTTGTATGTTAACCGTTGTATTAAATTGTTTCCCCATAGATCCTTGACTAGGCTAGGGATGGTTGTGACATTTTGTTTGGTATCTGGTTCTTCAATTTTTCCCAACCATCTTCTCTTGCTTCTAACTTGAACAGGAGCCACGTTGTGTTATGTGAATGTCATATGGACCTCTTATGTAATGGGTGTGAGGTGGACCTCTAGTGCGGGAGTTGGTGTACACACATTGTCATCGGGGTCCAATATAGAACCAAGGTTAATCAGGGCTAGCCATGGTAGAGTTGGGGGATTGTTTTTCTTGGGGGCCCTGTCTTGGTCAGCCTTTGGCTCCTCCTTAGTGCACATCCCTTTACTCATATATCTATTTCATTTTCCTTTTTATGTGCTTGTCTATTTATGCTTGGGCATTGATGTCGTTTCTTTCTATAGTGTTATTGTTGTTGTTCTTTTCCTCTCATGGTTCCTCTTGGTATGTGTCTCGAGTTTCTCTAGCTCATATTCAGGGGTAGGTTTAATATGATCGAGTCATTCTTCGACACCCTTCTGGATGTATTCTTCTAAAAATGGAAGAATGGTGGTTGTAACTTGTTGGCCTGCAAGTGGATAAAAAAAGACATTATGGAAATTACATTCAAATCAGAGGTAGGCCTCATACCTTTCCATGACACTGCTAGGGATATGTAGTGTTGAATTGATTGTTTGGATGAGTTGTGTGTACCACTTTTGAAAGGAATTTTGATTCGCATCCTCAACTTCTTGGTCCTTAGTGTGCTGCAATGTGAGAAATATGGGTGTGGAAAAGGGTGGTGCACCGAATGCATCATATTCATGGCCTGGAGGGGGCCTCCACGAAATGATTGAAATTAGTAGTATTATCCAACTGTAATGAAATTTCTTACCCAAGTTATGGGCCTCGAAACAATCATCAACAAATTCATTTAATAAAAATCCTTCCCAAGACATCTGGACTCCCACGACACATCTTTTTGTAGCAATGAAAACTCCAATTGGAAATTTGTCCCTACGACACTGACATAGTAGATTGCATGAAAGAAAGTGTGTAGAAAAATAGACCCTTTGGTCATTCATATCCACAATCACTACCCATTGGGCCCCTTTGCACATAGCATGATTAGTGTGAATTTATTTGTGTGTCACGTCCTTAGCCTTGAACGCTTTCCCTGGGTCTTCAGTTTGCAGTGGAAGGCTTGAAACTCAATACATGGTGTTTTCATCAATTGGGTATTTATGATCAAGACACAGAAATACACCATGCAATCGACTGAGTAGGAATAAAATGCACACCCTGAAAGGCGGGCCTTGGCCAAAATGTGGGAAATCCACCAAAGTTAGTACACTAGATTGTCGAAGGGGCTTGGACGATTGCTAGGTGACCACCTTCAGTTTTCCGTTTTCCCCTTGAATTATCTCTACATACCAGTCAAATTGCAACTCGGGGAATTGGATTGAGTCTTGAACATTGTAGTCATGATACAACAATAGGGGATGTTTCCTAACCGAGGGCCCGTGAATCTTACATTGGAGGGTATGACAGGTTCAATCCCTTGGTGTTTCTTGTTGGCCTTATATTTTTTTCTTGCATGGGGATTACTAGGGGAATTCATTTATTGTCCATTACTGGTTAGCACCTCTGTATGATCCGGGGTCTTAGCTGGGATGACTACAATGGCAGAGTACACATCTTGATTCATCTAAACTATCGACACTCTATTGCTTGAGTGTTCACCCTTTGGATCTACACTTTGTTCTCATTTTTATGGGTGGAAATGGTGAGTTGAAATATGGTTATGGAACGTTAAATATATGGAGGGTGAAATGCCCTCGAAAAAATTGGCTTCCAAGTTGTCATAAATCTGTTTATTATTGAATTGCCCCATTATAATTGTCACACGTCGTAAGGACCTTATTTCCATAATTGTTTGATTTTACCCAGGTCCTCATCACTTGTCCTATGAATAATGAACCACTTTCCCACCGTCGTATTCATATGTACCTATCAGTCGACTATCAACGATCGTTGTTTTGTCGTTTTGAGCTTAATGCGACATTTAAACCTTAATCTTTTCCAAAATTTCCAAAATCTTAGTTGGGTACAACCTATCTTATTCCACCTTATTATGATTAGCTTTTTATGTCGCCTATTTATTACTTGGATAAAAAATATTCTACCTATACTCCAAGTTCTATCCTACTAGAGATCAACACATGTCTATTGTGCACCCCTGCTCTGTTCTAAGTATTTCATCTCGTCACATACGACTTGGTGGGCCACGATGCTTTTTCACTTTAATCTTGTTCCTCAACCCTTTCCATGGTGGGTCGTTGGTTCTTATGGGTGGTACCAAGTTATTTTGTCAACTTCCCAACCCTTGGTTTGGTTCTAACTATGGCTAGTTCTACTCATCTAATGGTGCGATCCTATTCAAAGGCACCTGGTGGCTGGGGTTGTTTTTTGACATAGTGTGTTGGGACGTCGGACAAATCCATTGTGTGTTGGAAATTTGTTTAGCTAGAAAATGCCTTTCACATGAATGAATATGGTCTTAGGGATTTACCACAGGTCGAAATATTTCTTTATCAATTCCACCACCTTCTCCCACTCTCGTTGATATGAAAATACCACACGAGTTTTGATACCAACTTGATCCTTAAATATCAATAAAAAATGTGATACTAATTCATCCAAAAGAATCCTTAGATTCCAATTAGGTCATATACAGATACTAAACATCCGACCATATTCAGGAATATAAATGAAGATCGCTTGACTATTTGCAAAATTACATGTCGATGTCTTACTTATCCATAAACTCATAAATTGATGAATAACTTGAAATGTAAACGAGATGACATAGAAAAAAATAAATGAAATCAAATACATATGTAATTGACATACATCACTACATCATCAAAGTCCCTTTAAATAAAATGAATGTTCTTCATCATCTCAAAATTCCAAAATTACATTACAATATAGGCTTATAAAAACACAATTTTAAAGATGCTCTGGAAATACACTTCTCAAATGAAGAAACGGAGTGCACCATTAAATTCCTGGCAAACAATCATGCAAAATTGATATAAAACACCTGAAAATTCGTCAAGGTGACCCCCAACATGCTTTACGGTGTAGCCTCGTACCATTGGCACACATTACGAGGCAAAACACCCACATTGGAATGTGTGCACAAAGCCATTGGAATGTGTGTACAATCCTTGGGATGTGTGCATTAAATGCGATTTGTTTGGTTCTATAACCAAATCCAAATTTTGTGGCAAGCCTTAAGTATGGATTGTTTGGTTTGTTTTAACAAACCATATCCATTGCTTGTTGGTTAAAACCCATGGGATAAATAGTGGAGGTCAGGGGTTCTACTCCCCGCGACCCTTATGGTTATTTTCTTGCAATTGGTTACATATATATATACTATATACTATATATAGTATAGTTAAAACAAACCTCCATGTGAACTTTTGGAAATGTGTTATGACATATGGTTATACACCATAACTCCCGTCGGAATATATGTTATAGCCCCTTGCTCGAATAGTGTGTTTTTTATATGGCATGTAACAAGATCAAGGGACAAGGGTTGAGGGATTAAGCCCTTGACCCTTTGGCTTCCCATATATAACTTATTACAACTTTAAATAATTAATTTGTCATATGAATAATAAGAACTATCGTATGGTGTGTTGGCAACGGAGCTTGGTTAAGACCTTTGGTGGATTTGGAGGTCATGGGGTTGAACCTTGTTGACTCCAAAATTTTACAACACATAAACCATATAGGCTAATGGGAAGCTACCATGTGGCATATTCTCATTGGCTACCTAATGCCATGTGTCAACACAACATTAGACCACTCGGATGCCAACTTAACCTACCAACTCATCTGCCCAGTCAACTGATCAGTCCATGTGGAACCTTGGGGTGTGGCCACACAACTTGTATAGTCATGCCACATGTCACTATACATACATGACACATGTTCTTTTTACCCCTTTTAATTTTGACTTTGACTTGGTTGACTTGAACTTTTACTGCCCATAACTTTTGAATACGAACTCTGTTTGATGCACTATTTGCATCGTTGGAAAGCTAACGACGACCTCCGAACAATAATGCCCTTTTCACGAACTTTTGAGATGGTCTAATTTTGAAATTTTATGGATCCCCTGGGACCTTTGTGAGCATTTTGGATCCTCTTGGACCTATGTGATAATTTCTTATATCCTTCTTGATCACACCTTCCTATTGAAGAACTATTGGACCTCCAAAAGTATAGATATGCAACAACTTAGTGATGATAATTCACTCTTCTATCTTGCTGATTATTTTGGAAATAAGTATTCTTATTGGATCTTCAATCTTAGGGACTATATCAATGTAATTATATATGATTCTATGGAATATGGCTCTGACTCTGGTCTCTGGAACTGTAGATAATATGATATATAGCTCAGTTCTGGCTCATAAATTTCCAAACTACAAAAACCATATTCATTGAATCTCTAAAATACTTGTATTTGTATTTCAACATCCACTCCCATTTCCTTCTATTGAATATAGTCCATCTTGGCCAATTAGAAACCAAGTTCAATGTTGATCTATGCATTGCCCATTTGGACTCTTTATTCTACTTAATGTATCTGTAGAAGTCCTTGAATGAATACTAGTCCATTATCGCTTCTACCTTGAAAACAATTATGCATGTACTGTTATCATATGTACTTGATCACTTATGTTCAAGGTAAACATCCATATGAACATGACATAGTATTTTGAAGATGTGTATAGCATGCATCTTCATATGCCTCTTATTTTCTGAAGAGGATTGTTCAAAAATCAATTGATAATTCTTTCACCTCACTTGTCCAGTATCATTTATCCTTTATGATTGGATAACGAGTACTTGACTCACCACAATGATAACGAATATTGAAACAACATTGTTGACCAAGTTAATCATTCCCTTAAATTCACAAACTCTGCCATTCATTGTTGCAGTAGCCAACCATATTCCATTGATTAGTAATAGACTGATAAACAAAACTAAATATGCAGATGTGAAAGAGTAATAATAATCAACATATATGCCATTCTTAACAGGAACAACATCAATCAAAGGACATGTTCTTCTTTCAACCGTAGGTTGTAAACCTAGATCCTGGACACTAGTATTAGCTAGCATGTGCCCTGTAGTGACAACTTTTAAATGTGTCTTCATTCGATGAGCTCTCATAATGAACTCAATCCCATCCTTGAAGAGATTATACTTGTTTTTTTCTTTGTAGAAAATGGCCTTCCTGTCGTACAAGTATGGACTTCCCAAAACCATCCCACAAATGTCCAGTGGAGCAATTCCTAACTCTACCTCATCAATGAAACTTGATGTGATCACGAACCATAACTTTCATTTCTTAGTTACCTATACCTGATCATTATCACAACTACAACCCAAAGGACACTGTCTCGGATGAGGCGTAGTTTCCAATCCTAACTTCTTAACAACTTTCTCTAAAATAAAATTCACTTGTAATCCACTATCAACAAGTGTATCAATCTTAGTGTGCTTTGAGATAACTTGTAAATGAAACAGTGCATTTCTTTTCCTTCCATCAGGGATTACTTTAGACTTTGCAGAAGAAGTACATGAACTAAAACTTGCAAGAGAATATTTACCTTTGATGCCCATAGTTTCAACCTTGGTTTCATCCTCAGAATCTGATTCAAGATCCTACACTATGGTCATGGTCTTTTGTTTACCCTTCCTAGGTTGAGCCCACTTCAGCTTCAGTTCTGGATGAAACTTCCAACACTTTAGCTCATCATGTCCTTTATTCTTTCAATGAGAACATGTAGGCTTCTTCTCTTCATCCTTATTCATTATAGATGTCTTCTTACTCTTCTATTTACCTTTTGGTTTCTTCTCGTACGTGAATGGATTTTTATCTTCGCTTGCATGCTTACCCTTACTAGCTTCTAGATGTGTAGATTGTATTGATACTTAGTAAATATTCTTAGGATTGAAAATCAATATAGTATGACGAAGATATGAGTGCATACCACCAATATACTTTAGAAGAGTTTCAGGAGTATGTAATGGAATTCCCAAAGATAACGCCTTCCTCTTGAATTCTTGTGTATAAGCTTGAACATTTTTCCATTTTTCTTGTCTCAAATGTTGCTAAGAAATCATTGATGTTTTCATGTAAGCTAATGGATAAAATTGCTTCCTTAATGCAACAGTAAATTCAATCTAGGAAGAAATGATTTTTCCATGTTGAATAAGATCAGCTTGTGTTCGACTCTCCCACCATATCAAAGTTGTGCCACTCAGGAGAAGAGTAGGCAACTGTATATTTGAAGTGTCCTATATGATTTTTTGTACCCTGCAATACACTTCAATTTGCTTGACCCAATTATCCAACTTCTTTGCATTCGAATCACCATCATAAGTAGGTAAATAACACTTTACGTCTAGCTTTAATAAAGGAAAATCATGAGAACGAGAATACTTCTTGGAACTTTTTTCCTCTTATGAGATGAATGTTCGTTTCCATTGGAAGACAAAGATGAATATGATGATGATGAAGATGGGGATGAAGGAGGATTTGGAGGTTTTTCACCTTCTCCTTCACCAAATACTTCAGGTTTTACCATTGTTTCAACTGGACCACCTTCATTTTGATGAGATTTTCTCTCCTTCTTTCTAGATCTTCCCACAATTCCTTAACCATATTCATCATCTCAAGGAACATCCTTCAAAACTCCTTATCAGTCTCAGACACAAATTATGCATGCTTCTTTTCTCCTCTTTGAGTGAATCCCCTTGAACCAATTTAAGGTTATATTCTTCAAGTGTACCTTCACCTTGCTTTAACATGGACCTCGTAAGAATTCACTTGCAAATACACGTCAAAACCAAGGATGATTTTAGGGGCTAAATTTCGCTCATGGGCTAATTTTTCATGGTTTTTCCAAAAATGAGATTCGTTATTTTAAAAATGATTCACCCAAATTCTATAGGATAAAATTATTTTACCTTAAAAATCGCCAAAATTTGATAAAAACTATATAAAATACTTAGAAATTTGAATATTTTTACAAAAATATCACCAAACATTTATAGTTGGCATATGAAGGATTAGTAAGATTCGCCAAGGTTTCTACATTTTAAAATAAATTTCCATCCTTAAAATCATCCCTGTTCAAAACCAACTCTCATACCACATGATGTGAAAATACCACACGAGTTATGATACCAAATTGATCCTTAAATATCAATAAAAACTCTAATACTAATTCATCCCAAAGAATCCTTATATGCCAATTAGTTCATATGAAAATACTAAACATCCAACCAGATTCGGGAATATAAATGAAGATCGCTTGACTATTTTCAAAATCACATGTGGATGTCTTAATTATCCATAAACTCATAAACTGATGAATAACTTGAAATGTAAACAAGATGACACAACATAAAATTAAAAAACTCAAATATATATGTAATTGGCATACATCACTACATCTTCAAAGTCCCTTTAAATAGCATGATTGTTCTTCATCATCTCAAAATTTCAAAATTACATTACAATATAGGCTTAAAAAAACACAATTTTAAAGATGCTCCCAAAATCCACTGCTCAGATGTAGAAATAGAGTGCACCGTTGAGTTCATGGTGAAAAATCATGCAAAATTGTTATAAAACACTTGAAATTCCGTCAAGGTGACCTACAACATGCTTTATGGTGTAGCCTCGTACCCTTGGCATGCATTACGAGGTAAAAAACCACATTGGAATGTGTGCACAAATCCCTTAGAATGTGTGTACAATCCTTGGGACGTGTTCCCATTAAACAGAGTGCCCCTCTTAACTAGATTTTGAAATTCATGGCATGCGTTAAATGCGTTTTGTTTGGTTCTATAACCAAATCCAAATTTTGTGGCAAGCCTTAAGTATGGATTATTTGGTTTGTTTTAACAAACCATATCCATGGCTTGTTAGTTAAAACCCCTGGAATACATAGTGTAGGTTAGGGGTTCTATTCCTCGTGACCTTTATGGTTATTTTTTTTTCAATTGGCAACGCATATATACTATATATTATATATAGTATAGTTAAAACAAACCTTCACATGAACTTTTGGAAATATGTTATGAAATATGGTTATACACCATAACTCCGGCCGGAATATATGTTATAGACCCTTGTTCGAATAGTGTGTTGGTTATATGGCATGTAACAAGATCAAGGGCCAAGGGTCAAGGGCTTAGGCCCTCGGCCCTTTGGCTACCCATATAGAACTTATTACAACTTTAAATAATTAATTTTTCATATGGATAATAAGAACTATTGTATGGTGTGTTGGAAACAAATCTTGGTTAAGACCTTTGGTGGCTTTGGAGGTCATGGGATCGAACCCTGTTGAGTCCAAAATTTTACAACACATAAACCATATAGGCCAATGGGAATCTTCCATGTGGCAGATTTTCATTTTATACCTAATGCCACGTGTCAACACACCCTTAGACCACTCGAATGCTAACTCAACCTGCCAACTCATCTTCCTAGTCAACTCACCAATCCATGTGGCACCTTGGGGTGTGGTCGCATCACTTGTACAATCATGCAACTTGTCACTATACAGACATGAAATGTGTCATTTTTTCCCCAATTACTTTTGGCTTTGACCCAGTTGACTTGAACTTTGACTTCCCATAACATTTGCATATGAAATCCATTTGACACATCACTTGCACCATTGGAAATCTAATGACGAGATCTATGAAATAATTTCCTTTCAATGAACTTTTGAGACAACCAAATTTTGAGCTCTTATGGATCCCCTGGGACCTCTATGAGAATTCCAAATCCTTTTGGACCTCTGTGAGCATTCAATATATCCTCTTGGACCACTCATAGTTGTTTGTGGTGCACTACCCACCATTGCACATGTATTCCTTCCAACACTATGTCGAGGGTCTACATTTTTTGGGTCATGGGAATCTTCTACATATGTGTGAGGAATGTATCCACTAAGTCTATTCCATCAAATCGTGGTAGGTTGTAGGGTCCCAGTCTAATATCACGCACCATTTTGGTAGTTCTCACACATATCATTGTTGAAACCTCATAGAGCTTGTTCTACCATCTCTCCATAGCATTCTCTGAATTTGTATCATATGAGTGCATGCTTCTCCATCTCATCTCACCATTAGTTTTGGGGTTGACATAATATTTCTTGCACCCTGTAATATTATAGATGTTCTTAATGATGGAAGTCTATGCATCCTCATTCATGAGTTCATTATATATGCTGCCCTCATTTGGATCCAATGGTGCTATGATGTGCAAGGTATCTGTTTCAAAGGATATTTATCGTTTCTTCAGATTCAAGACTGCATTATTTTCAAATTCCCAGTCGATACCAAGTAGAGTGAGGTAGGGATATAAGTCATCCATGATGTCAATCACCTCAAAATATGCTTTGGTTTTCACCCCTTCAATGTTCACCTCCACTTGCTCTAGTCGACCGATGGGATATATTCGGTATTGATTAGCCATCCTGAGTTGAATGAGGGACCATGCCAATTTTGGCTTACCCATCAACTCCCAATATTTCTTGGGCAAGATGTTAACATCAGAGCCTAGGTCCAACATGACACCATCCATCTCATAACTTCTGAGTTCAACTGTCATCTTGAAATCTCTTCCTATGCGTCTCTTCTTTCTCACCTGGCGCACATCCTGGTATCGATACGAGGAAAATATAGCTATAGTGGTATATTCTTCCCCCATACATCTTGTCAACATATGGGCTAACTCCTTTGTAGCCTTAGGGTCACTTAACATTTTAAGGAAACAACGCAAGAAGTTACTTGGTCCTTTGATTCCTCCCCGTAGAAAGCATTGCACTGTGTTTCTTCTCATGTCGTGTGTCAGAAATCTTCATGCGTGCGTTCCTCCTCTATCTCCTTTTGTTCGACCTACTACACCTCTTCACGTCTGCAAGATTCTTCCAACAACCTCTATGTCACACGTTGTATCTCCTCGCGTATGCGATCTTCCTCCAATTATTTTTATGTTGTGTGGTGTAGCTCTTCACGTATGTGGGCCTCCTCCATTGAATTTTGTGTGGCATGTTGTACCTCTTCACACACTTAGGATTCCTTCAGTGATATTTGTGTTGCACCCTGTAACTCTTCGAATGATTTATCCTCCTCTAGATCCCTTTTTGCATCGAGGAGGAATTTCTTTTTTTGCACAACATCAAACTTAGGAGGTGTCTATGTCACTTTTATGATATTCCCTCCGATGTTATGGACTAAAATTTCTCCAAATTCTAAGTCCATTCCCATATGAATTCCTCCTCGGGTTACCACCTGTACATCATATTCTTCCTCTCGCTTATGATATTTGCATGGCTCCACAGTCACCATATTGCAATGCACTTTCTTTTCTTCCCACTTTTCCAGCAAATCTGGGAAATATTCTATGACATGCTCTGTATTGTGGATGTACTCACGGAGTGCACATGATTTGGTACAAAATTGCAATACATGGCCCACTTCTCCATGATTAAAGAAAATGGGTGATATTCCTCCACCACCACTGTGTTCTCTTTCTCTTCCTCATCTGTATCCTCCTCTCGGACCTACTTGACATCCTCCTCTATCCATGCCTCCACAATTGCCACCTTTCTATTCTTTCTGGACCTGAAAGGAATCTGCAATGTGGTCCTGCATCAATTGAAGTGATAGGAAGTTGTTCACATAATGCCCGGTGGACTTGCAGAACTCGCAAAATGGAGTATACATAGTCTTCTAATATTTTTGTAGTGTCAAGAAACAGGGAAATGGATTCGAAAAATATTTTTGTATATGTCCCCATTGTCGAAAAATATCGCACCACTTGGTCTTAGATATTGTTGGAAATGGATTCGACATTCCCGTCACCATGTAGCTTCCTAGCATAGGACATATGTTCCTATGGTGACCTTTTGTGCGGCACATAGTACACCATACATGCTCGCGCACCATTGCATCCTTATCCATATCTCGTAATTGCATGATGATATTTGCGAGCTAATATTGTACCTGCTCCATCCTTACTAATGACTCACCACCTCATGGAGTAACTTCTAGGTGCATTGCAATATCCACAACCTCCACCTGAGTCATCACCTTCTGCTGGGTGAGTGGGACACGAATGTGGGGTAGAAATCCTACAATAAACCACTACCTATGTTGGACGTCTTAGATCTGAAATGTCAATATGTCCAACAATATCTTGAACCATTGGTCATAGTCCCGTATGGTTTCTCCAGCTTGCTTCTTGATCTCAATGATACACTGTGATTTTGACGTAGACTTATAAAACTCCCTAGGTAAATGTCTCTTAATCTCTATTAGGGACCTATCTCGTCCTACCAACACAATTTCCTTTTCTTTCATGTACCATGTTAGAGATATGTCTCTAAAGGTGGTCTCTAGATTCACTATCTTAGAAGCTTCGTTCATGACTCTCTTCATAGACCGTTTAGCTTCACACATAAACCAATGTTGTTCTACATCATCTATACCCATCGCATGGAACATAGGTAACCTTATAGTTGTGTCTTGGTTCGCCATACTCGATTTAGTATTGTGTTCTTCTGACTGACCACTAGGTGTTGGTGATATTGATACTGATATCGAAACTCTTCCCGATGAAGTATTTTTAACTTCAACCTCTTCTTCACTCGTATCTTCTCCTTTCCTTTCTTCTACTCTCTCTTGTTCTACGTATATCTTCACATGTTCTTTGTTTCTTTCTTCTTGATTAAAAATGTGCAAGGGGGATGGTTCAAAGAGGGGGTTCCTCCATCTTCTTTCATTATCCTCGGTGAGAGATACCAAATATCTTCCTACTTTTAGTTTCACAATCCCATTCACAATAGTTAAATCCTCTTCCCATTCTCGTAGGGGTCCATCTCCATTTTATGCCATGTCGGCACAACTACTTTATGCCTCATCTTCCTCTGATGTGACTACATATCTTAACAACCAAGCGGGTCTAAAATTTTGTTAAGAACCAAATATCAATATAGCATAGAAAAACCTCAGAAAAAGTACTCAACGCCTTGAAAAAGAGATAATTTCAGATAATAAGCCTCTTCGAGGGGAAAACCTCCTTTTAACCCACTTAAATGTTCAAGTACAAGATTATTCAAAATTAAAATGTCTCCTTAGTATATATAGGAGACTAGGAGGTATAATTACAACTAATGGCCTAAAGCTGACATAAATAAAATAACATTACTAATATAATATGCCCCAATTAAGGGGTAATGAGCCAATATTAGGGCTTAACATGCCTCTCCCCTTGAGACAAGTGTTGTTCGCAACGCTTGAGTAACTCTGGATGCTTTTGTATAAAAGACTCATCTTCCCAAGTGGAATCTTCAGCCGGTAGTTTCCTCCATTTAATGAGATACTCTGAAATGGATCTATTCCTCAGCTAGCAAATTCTTGTGTCAGTGATGGCTTCAGGATTCAATATGATTTGTCCTTCCTCGTCAAGTTCTGGAAATATAGTTTGAACTGGTATCTTGTCGCCTATAACCTTCTTTAAGCATGAAACATGGAAAACTGGGTGTACTCGTGAAGATGCAAGCAACTCCAATTTGTATGCCTTAGTACCAATATTTTGCAACACCTTATAAGGGCCATAGTACTTTGGTGATAATTTATTATCCTTCTTGGCTTGCTTGAGGGACATCTGTTTGTATGGTTGTAGTCTTAAAAACACCCAATCCCCTACTTCAAAACTTCTTTCA